>CABHPP010111557.1:5061-16124 GCA_902168425.1 Peromyscus attwateri | reverse complement strand
ACCCTGAAGACAGACTTGGGGGGGGGGGGAGATGTCACTGGATCTGTCACTCTTCCCAAAGCGGCCGCTTTGAATCTTTCTCCTTCTTCTATTTTTCACTATTAATTTGGCTCTTTTAATTGGCTTATTGAGGATGGGTGGTCAAGCCTGACTTGAGGCATGGACTTTGACCTCCACGTTCAATAATAGCCCACTGAGTGTTTCAGTCTTACAGTGTCTCTAGTAGAATGATTTACAGCTATCTGCAGGGGGTTAGCTACACCTTCCCCCAGCTTTTTTCTTCCCTTCCCAGTTTCAGCCCTCCACTCTCTCCTAGTACTTCTTCAAATCACCTCCCAAATAGATCAAATGCACCTAAATCCTTGTCATAGGCTCTGTTTTTGAGTGGACGAAGACTAAACAGCTACGTTCAGTCTTGATCTGGGAATAACTTCTATTGATCTTTTGTTGACCGTATGGCTCAACATCATCTTGCTCTTGTCTGATCTCCTTCTGAAAATCCTCAGAAAATATTTGATCCCAGAGGTAAGAGGGCAGCATTGAGGCCAGACAGATGGGAGGTTGAATCATGGTTAGGTTCCTTATTGACCATGCTACTTTGGGCCAATTATTCTCCAAACCTCATTATTCTTTTGAACAATGAAGATAAATATATAAGTTTCACTGTTATCAGGAAGGATCAATGAGCTAATGTATGCAAAGGGCTCAATGCAGTGCTTGGCAATTAGTAGGTGCTCAATAATGTCATACAGACTGTCTTAGTCAGGTTTTCTATTGCTGCGATTAAACACCATGACCAAAAAGCAAGTTGGGGAGGAAAGGGTATATTTGGCTTACACTTCCACATTGCTGTTCATCACTAAAGGAAGTCAGGACAGGAATTCAAATAGGGCAGGATTCTGGAGGCAGGCGCTGAGACAGAGGCCATGGAGAGGGTGCTGCTTACTGGCTTGTTTCCGCTGGCTTTCTCAGCCTGCTTTCTTATAGAACCCAGGACCACCAGCCCAGGGATGGCACTGCCCACCATGGGCTGGACCCTCCCCCATTGATCATTAATTGATAACATGCCTTACAGCTGGATCTCCAGGAGGCATTTCATCAACTGAGGCTCCTTCCTCTCTTATGACTCTAGCTTATGTAATGTTAACACACAACACCAGCCAGTATGTAGACCTTCATCTCCCCATGAACAGATTCTGGCATCATTTAGTTGTGGTACAAGCTGATCATACCTTACTGGGAAGGTGATCTGGGTTTCCTCTGGTTCATTTTAAGACTGGCTGTCTTTCCTTTTCTGGGGGACACTCACTGTTTCCCATGGGAGTCCTCTGACTTTGCACTTTTGCCTACCTGGTTTTGCCCCTTGGAATGATTTCTTCTTCCCTACCCTCATCTGTTGATATCACCCTCAGCCTTTCATAGAGTGACATAAATCAAGTCAAGATTGATCATGGCCTCACTGGGAGAGCTTCTCCAAACCCATGTCTGGAACTCACCCCTAGAGACTAATTCAGTAGGTCAGAGGTGGGATTCAAGCACACGTTTTACACTGACAAGCGCCTCTAGCAAGAGTTGCTGGTATCACCCAAAGAGCCCAAGTGCTCTAGTCAAATAGATTTGATTTACCTGCTTGAATATTATTGGGTAGTCTACTCAGCTACGCTGGACCTCAGTTTCTTCACCCATAACATGGGGCCGAAAATAATAATACCTATCCTATTTGGTTGCTATGAGGATGAGATTAGAGGAAAAATTAGACCCATATTAAACCATTCAGGGAGAATTATACACATCCTTCCACTTTCTCATCTTCCTGTTTGGGTCTCCATTGTGGTATTTCAAATAGAGATTTTTTTCTTTTGTAGTAAAGCCATCCATGTGGGTTAGTTCCTTCTCATATTCACCTTGAACTTGAATATGCCTGCTGAGAATTGGGAGTCAAGAACTGGTGATAGAGAGGAACTGTGCATTATCTGTCAAGCAGTCCATAGCACCTGACATAGTATCTTACATGGAGCCTGTGTGCAATAAATTTTTGTTAAGTTGAATATAAAACCATAAGAAACTAATGTATGTGCTTACGTTAGGTATTTGCAATAATGGGTTTTGAACAGGCTTTTGATTAGTCTCAGTATTTGAGAAACACTTTCCTACTGACAGTGCATTTGGAAATTGCCAAGAGGGCAATAAATATGTGCATAAAATCTGTCTTTCTAAGACCTGAACAAAATCTTTTTGTTTCCTGGGGCTTCTGATTGCCAGTCATCTGCAAGGCCTGGTGTAAATGGGTCACAGGGCTGTCTCTGGCTTCACCCTCACTCTGGACTCCACTTATAAATCTAAGGACAACAATTTGGTTTGCAGACATCATAGGTCCTGACTAGAAGTCTGTTGTGGAATATTTGTTTAACTAGGCAAAGATGTCTTACATTTGTTTATGCTGCATTTGTTTAACTATGTAAAGATGTGTTGCATTCACTTTAATTAAAATAAATTAACCTGGGCTCAGAGAGGTGGGGTAAGCAACTAGTTGACAGGAAGTAGCAGGGAGGAGTGTATCATGGGTTTTTTGGTTGGAGCAGCGTGAAAGAAGAGAGGAAAGAACAAGAGAGAAGATGCCAGGGGCCAGTCAGTCAAGCCATGAGACAGACAGACACAAAGCAAGCAGTGAAAGTAGGACATACAAAATGAATGAAATGTAAAAAGCCCTGAGGCAAAATGTTAAATTATTAAGTTATAAGAGCTAGCAGGACAAATATAAGATAAGGCCAAGTATTCATAACTAATAATAAGTCTTCATCTCATGATTTGGGAGCTGGTTGGTGTCCCAAAGGAAAGTCTGTTACATTTGACTTTCCAATGTGGGGCTTGAATTTCCTCAGAGGGCCCAAGAAAGCTGAAAAAAAAAAAAGGATACAGCTCCTTTAAAAGGCTCTGCCATACTAGTATGCTAAGTAGAAACAACAAGCTAAGTAAAAAATGCCTGCCACAGTGAGGTCACCAACATCCCAGAGCTGGGGTGATTGAATGCAGCTCCCAGTTAAACATTTTAAGGGGCTTAAGTTAAATGCAGCTCCTGACCAAGGCCTCAGTCTTAAGGCTGGCTATGGCCAGGCCAGCTGCCAGCAGAACCATGCAGCTGTAGCTTAGCATTTTAAGGTTTGGTTCATGTAGTCAGAAAAGGCTAGAGACAGGCAGAAAAGACAGGTCCAGATGGAAAAAAACCTCCTAATAGGTTACAGTGGGTTAAAAAAAATGTGCATAGGCTTAAGTAAGAAAAAGAAAAATGGGTATAGACAGTCATAGAAAAAATAGTTTAAAAATAATGTAAAGTCTAAAAAGAGAAAGTAAAGTAAAATAAAGGAAAAAAGCCATGTAAAGATGAGAAATACACAGGGAGTCTGGATTCTGTATGGTGTTGTGTTGGCTTTGAATTTTTGAATGCTGATGAGTGAATGATAGCTGCGGAGAGACACTGGATTGTAAAAGGAACTGCTGAAATAAACCAGTGTAGATATTTTGGGGATGCCTTCACTTTAAAATGGAATTCAGAAAATGTATTGCAATGGGAGAGAGGTTATGCCTTTGTTTCCACAGGAAACAAAAGGTTGTAGATTCCTTCAAGATTAATAGAGATCAGGTTTGATTGGGGAAGACTTCCTGAAGATCTTGGCTACAGGTATAAAGAAGTAAACCAACAAAAACTACAAGACAGGTGACATATATACTGATCCCTCTGCATGGGAACAGTTCTGAGACCAGACAACAAAGGTTACAACTAGTTTTCCCATGACTTGACCTTATCTCAATTTTCTCACGTTTTCCTAGAGATGACTTCACTCTTAGACAATAGGAAGTAGTCTAGAGAACATGATGCTCATGTTCCTAAGAGTGGGGTGGATGGTTTTATGGATGTTTGTCATTACTTAGGGGGTTGATTGCAAATTGTTATTGTTCATGGTAAGGCAAGAAACTAAGCAAGGTAGGTTAGATTCAAGGATCTTTTTCTGAAAAGAAATAAGAGGATATAGGCATGATAGGATAAAGGAATAGATTATTGAATCTACTTTAAAAAGCAACTATTAGTCTCAAATATTTTACATTGACATGGATTTTTGTATATTGATGCAAATTTAAGGTTATTTTTGTTACAACATACGCATATTAAGGGATTTTTTGTATATTGATACAAATTTAAGGTTATTTTTGTTATGCTGTATATGTTTCTACTCTTGTTTAATGTATTGTACCTATGCAGTTCATTTAAAAGTGTAAGGTAAAATTCTAGTCCTTGAAAGCTATTATTATAAACTATTTAGAAATTAAGAAATGCAGGTTAGGAGTTAGTCATCTATAACAATCAAACTTGTAGTTTTATTAGGTATATTTTCAAGATCATACAGAGATATATTTTAGATAGATGATCTTCAATCACTTCAAAGACCTACAGAATATGGCATTTAAAATGTTTGGTTAACATCGGGCTTTTCATGACAGTGAGACATGTCTGCTCCTGGCAGCACAATCTACTTCATAAAAGGATGATGGGCATTGAAAACCTCCATATGGAGTTTGCTTTCAATGTGGCAAAGCTAGCCATTTGGGCAAGAAACTGTCCTTGCCTTGACTGCTGACAGTATGATGTCCAAACTAGACAAGCAGGAGATGAAGGAAAGCGACTGCTGAACTTTACCAAGACAAGGTAGGACAGGCTTTCAAAATTTCTGCTTCATAGAAAAGTCTGCTAGATATTTTAGGCCTGTAGGCTAAAAATGAGTGCCCCAAAGTTGCAAAGGAATCTTGGGTGACTGTCCAGGAAGTCAGATGTCTCTGTCATTCCTATAGTTTTGGAAGTGGCTTGCTCTGCACTTCCTGTTTACTCAGGTAACATTATATCCTTTGATGGAGTTGAAGACTAGATAGTTGTAGTTACAGTTTTCCTTAGTTATGATAGAGGTAAATTAGGTACAGAGCTTTGGACTCATCAAGATAGGAAGATAATAGAGTGATTTCTCCAAATTTGCCAACTGCAAAGGGACTGGATATTGTAAATGTAATTCTTACTTGGTAACTGTTCTTATTGCGTATTATTTTACTATGTTAAAGTTAACACTTTTCTTTTTATTTGTACAAAAAGAGGGAAATGTTGTGGAATATTTGTTTAACTAGGCAAAGATGTCTTACATTTGTTTATGCTGCATTTTTTTAACTATGTAAAGATGTGTTGCATTTGCATTAATTAAATAAAATTAACCTGGGCTCAGAGAGGCAGGGTTAGCAACTAGTTGACAGGAAGTAGCAGGGAGGGGTGTAGCATGGGTTTTTTAGTTGGAGTGGTGTGGAAGAAGAGAGAAGAGAAAGAGGGAGAAAGAGAGGGAGACACCCAGGGCCAGCCAGCCAGCTGCCAGACAGGCAGACATAGAGCAAGCAGTGAAAGTAGGACACACAGAATGAAAGAAAGGTAAAAAGCCCTGAAGTAAAATGTAGATGAGGAGAAACAGGTTAATTTAAGTTATAAGAGCTAGTGGGGCAAGCCTAAGATAAGTCTAAGCATTCATAACTAATAATAAATCTTCATGCCATGATTTGGGAGTTGGTTGGTGGTCCAAATGAAAGCCTGTTATAGGAGTCTTGTTTATTTTGAGCTTGCGGCTTACTAGCTCCCCATTTATGTCTGGTAACTTAGGCTCTGTTTATGGGGGACCCCTCCCTTGGCTCTGAATGCAACTATCTTCTACAGGCTGCTGCCTATTACTACCTTGTACCTCTTGGGCTGCTCTGTGGTTTAGAGATGGAGGACACCAAGAGAACATGGCCCATTGAATAAACTAAGAAAGGCTCACATGGGTCACAGAGACTGAAGTGGCAAGTGTGGGGCCTGCATGGGTCTGCACCAGGTCTTCTTGCATATATGCTATGGCTGTTAGCTTGGTATTTTTGTGGGACTGCTGAAAGTAGGAACAGGTGTGTCTCTGACTCTTTTGCCTGCTCTTGGGAAGCTTTTCCTCCTATTGGGTTGCCTTGTCTGGCATTGATATGAAGGCTTTTGCCCTGTCTTATTGTATCTTGTTTTGTCCTGTTTGGTTGTCATCTCTTGGAGGCCTGCTCTTTTCTGAAGAGGAAATGGAGGGATACTGGATCTGGGGGAAAGGGAAGGTAAAGGAACTGGAGGTAGTGGAGAGAGGGGTAATTGTGGCAGGATATATTTATTGTATGAGAGAAAAAAATCTGTTTTCAATGAATTAAAAAGAAAGATTAAAAAAAAAAAAGGATCAACAACTTAATGCAAGACCCAAACCCACAAATTCTCAGACAATAACAAAGGGTTAAATCTTCTAGCTCTGTTTTCTTAACATAATATTTTGGAGGTTCTTTGCATGGTAGATGAATCTACTTTTCATTTCTTTCTATGTCTGAACCATATTTACTTGTATGGAATGATAGTGGATTTAGTACTGGGGTTTTAGTGAATGGCCTACTATCACAAGAAACAGGGTGCAATAACGTGTTATCACGGCAGAGTGAAGCAAATTACTATGGAGTTCTACTTCCTAATTATTGGGATGATCATAACTTGAAAAAATGATAAAAATGGAGGTGAAAGTGTGATGGCTAGGGACATGTTGGATGCTGTGCTCTGGTGGCAGCTGTGGACCTATGAGAAGTTGTGTGCTCTGGTGGTAGATCCTTCAGCTATGGTGTGGTAAAGTTTGAAAGTTCCTAAAAAATGTAAACACAGAGTAACCAGCCAACCTGTGACTTCAGTCCCAGCTGTATACCTCAAAGAATTGAAAATAGATGTTAGACAAAGCCACATACACATATTCGTAGCAGCAGTAGTTGTAATCACCAGAGATAGAATTGGCCTAAATGTCCATCAACTGATTAGTAGATAAATGTATTGTGGTATATACATACAATGCTCTGTTATTCAGCCATAAAAAAGATGGAACACAGATACAAGTTACAATGTAGATGGAGCTCCAAAAATCATGCTAAATAAAAAGAGACAGATAAAAAAATGACATGTAATTTCATTTATATAAAATACACAGACTTGACAAATCTATAGTAATAGAAATCAAATTGATAGTTTCTAGGGATGGGAAGTCAGGAGTTGGAGTGGTGAATGCCTGTCTAATGAGTGTGAGATTTCATTTTGGAGTTATGGAAATGTTTTAGAATTAGATAAAAGTAGTGATTACACAACACTGGAATGCACTTAGTGCCATCAAATTGTTTACTTTAAAGCAACTAATTTTATGTTATACATGTATTTTGCCTTAATCAATTAGTCAAAGAAAGAATCAAACAAAAAATACGTTTTGTGTGATGTTATCAATCATAAACGGGAGGCTCATAGATGGGAATGTTGTGGTCTTGAGTTTTCTCCTTGCAGAAGAGTGTAACATGGCCTGGAAGAGAATCAAACAACAATGTCAGCTGGGGAAACAGGCACTGGAAAGCCATCCCTGAGAGTCATACCTTTACCCACTATTTTCTGGTATGGAGCTGTGTCGCGCCCAACCTCGTCCAGCAAGGAAGACACAACACCGAGCTCTTCTTCTTGCAATTTAATCAGGCCTTTGAACTGTATTCTGACTTCTAAAAGATCCCCTCCTTCTGAAGGATCCCCTGGGCAAAGCCTCTCCCGGCCTTATATAGGCTCTGGGCAGCCAACCCCAGGTCGCCACGTGGGCATTGCCCAATAGGCTCAAGCATGCGTAAGCAAGCCACACATTCCACTACAGCCTCACCTGGAGCTGTTTAACACGAGGAGCACTCGCCGTCGGGATGGCGGAAGGCGGTAACTAGAGCCACCTGTAAGGCATGGCTACACGCAGCTCCCTACAGAGCTGTGCATTGACTTTTGGAAATGAAAGAGGGGTAATGGTTGTATTTCTTGGGTCTTTGCTTGTGTTCTCTGCATGGCAAAATCTTTTAAACTGTTGTTAACCTGAGGTATAATAAATGCTGTGTTGGGACAGAGGTTTGCTGGAGGGGAGGAGACTTCACAGAAGCATTCTAGGCAAAGGAACAAGTGTATGCAAAGGCCCTGAAGTAGGGACTTGCTGGTGTTGTCCTAGGCACTGAAGGAATGCTAGGGTGGCTTAGAACAAGAGAAAAGGAAGGACTGGAAGGTCATGGAGGCCTCCTGGGCCACTGGGAGGATTGGCTCTAGTCAAGGGACAAGGGAAGCCACAGAAGTGTTGGAGCTGAGGAGTGACCTGGTTGGAGAACAGAATGTAGGTGACCCTTGTGGATTTTCTTTCCTCCAGGAATAATGTGGTCATCATTTTGAAGTAGAGATTAATGGGGAGCAGAACAATGAAGAGGTAGTTAGGTATATGGTATGGGACTGTTGACACTTCCTACTGTCTGCCCTTCTCCATCTACACATGATCTTGGGAGATACTAGAGGATGCAGGAAGTGGAAGCTTGACTGAAAAGACTCCATGATGTAGCTCTCATGAGGTCAGCATCTATGAAGGAGTGGGGTTTTACAGTACTGCAGCTGTTTGGGGGTTACCTATACTCCTGGGAGTAACCTCTTACCTGTGCTCTGTAAGCAAACTCCATACATTCATTGGTTTGCCTAGTTGGACTTCAGTAGAATCTGTACTTTGGTCTGTCTTTGGTCCCTGTGGTAGTTTGAATGTAATTGGCCCCCATAAGCTCATAGGGAGTGGCACTTTTAGGAGGTGTGGCTTCGTTGGAGTAGGTATGTCCGTTTTGGTGGAAAGTGTGTCACTGTGGGGGTGGGCTTTGAGGTCTCCTATGATCAAGTTACACTCAGTGTGGCAGACAGTTCACTTCCTGCTGCCTGCAGATCAAGATGTAGAACTCTCAGCTCCTTCTCCAGCACCATGTCTGCCTATGTGCCTCATGTCCCACCATGATAATGGACTAAACCTCTGAAACCATAAAACACTCCAATTAAATGTTTTCCTTGTCGTGGTCATGGTGTCTCTTCACAGCAATAGAAACCCTAACCAAGACAGTCCCCTATCAGGTGAATAGAACTTTGTTCCTGTCTCCCCAGGAAAAAAATTAACATGTCAGTCATATAAGGAACTGACAAGTGACAAGTGTGACAAGAGCTAGGATGGAGAGGGCATGGTGTAGTGGGAGAGGACAACAGGAGACCCTGACTCAGTCTGAGGGTAGAAGGGGTTCATATAGGGCTCAGGCGGCATCTGGACCTTAGGTAAATGGGAGTCACCAAAGGGATCTAAGCAGGGGTCTGAAGAGTTCTGCCCCAATGCTGATCTCATTCCTTTTGAGTAAACTTTAGGAGATCCTTGGGTGGGCAGCTGAAGCATTGATCTACCTGTGGGCCAGAGGACTGTGGGGCCCGGAGAGGGCTGCTGGAGTGGGAAAGAGAAAGGCTTGAGAGAAGGCTGACCTGATAATCCTCAGGGAACTGTGAGCCTATTGCTGTGAGGTGTGTCAGGTCCTCAAGGACTCTTGTGGCTCTAATTGAAATGCTTTCTGTCACAGGAATGTCAGGGAGTAGATGGCTCTTCCCCTAATGAAACCTTGGATGGAAGCTTGACAGCTTCTGAGTAGAGACAATTCAGCAGTTTAATGGCTCACTGACAGAGCTTGCTATACCCACCACTGCCTCCATTATTGTTTGGTCCAGCCTCCCATGTGCCTAAGTAAGCCTGTGATCCAAGGCCTTATAGCCTGAAAACATGTATCTGGCTGCTGGTCTCTGATTTCTCTGTGTCATTCAGGGGTAGTGGGATGCTGATGCTGACTGCACATGCCAATTAAGTTAATTCAGGAAGGAATGGATGCAAGGGCTGTTATGAAGGCATTAGTAAAGTGTAAGCAAGCCAAAAGGCCCAAGGGAAGGGGAGACAGTAAGAGGTGCTAGATAAGGAGTCTGGATGCTGAGCATCACGGAGGGGAGGCAGGTATAGGTGAGGAGCGGGGCTCTCAGTTGGAGAACCAGTCAGATCTGTCAGTCTTGCAAAGAAGAAGCTGTGGTGGTGAATACTCTGACTGTGTTCTCCCTCCTTTCTCTGATCCCATGCTGGGATGTCTCCTTGATGAAACCAGCCAGAAGCAGAGGTCAAAAGGGCTATGGGTGATCCATACAGGTAGAGAAGGATTGCCGAGTGGACATGAAACAATAATGGAAAGTGTCCTTGTTCTTCTGTGCCAGGCTTTGTCCTGAGCATAGGTCCAGAAGTCAGACATGGTCTGTCTTCAAAGAGCTGTCAGTGATGTGACAGTGGGAGCAGGCTGACAGACAGGGGGACTGGGGCTGTGACAGAGGCATGAACAAATTGCATGGACTTTCTCATGACATTGGCCGCTAAACAGGGGAAGAATGATGAAGGTAGGGAGAGAGAGGAGATATTTGATTGCTCCTCTAGATACACACTCCCTTAGTGGCATGTTCTAATACTTACATTTGATGGGTGGACATCAGAATTTCAGAGTATAAAAATGATGACATCAACACAGCCTCATATGCTTCCTGAGATTAGATGAGATACTCTGGGGCCCAGAGCAACCTTGGTCAGGAATCTGGGCAAAGCTCAAATGGGCTGTTCTCACTTGGACTCTGCAGTGATGATAGGCAGGTGACAGCTGGGCTTTGGCCACCATTAGGCCCCACTGAGCATGGTTGGCACTTAATGCTAGTCACTGCTAGGCCATCAATCACAGTGTATACCTGTGACCTCCAAAGAAGGGCAAGTCCTAGGGTAGCATAGTCAGAGTTGTTACATGGTACCTGGCATCTCCTCAAGTAAACCTTCTAACAGACCTAAGTAGAAGTTATATGACCTTTCTTGATCTTGCCTTAGAAGTCCCACATCAATTCTACAGCCTTCTACTTGTCACAATTAAGTCAAGAAGGTTGATCCAGATTCAGGGGGAAGGGACACAGAACATCCTTGTCAAGTGTCAAAAACTTGCAGGCATAGTTTTTAATGATCAACAAGAGGCAAGTAAGAAAAATGAAAAATAAATAATGTTACCTACCTACTCCCTACTCCTTTTATAAATCAATAGCACCACACCTTCTTGCTGCTTTCATGGTTACC
>CABHPP010111556.1:0-12834 GCA_902168425.1 Peromyscus attwateri | reverse complement strand
AGTGCTCCCTCTGAGTCACAGGACTTAGCAGAGCAGTGCTCCCTCTGCAACTGCCTACTTGGCTTCCTGGCCCCTGGGTCACCACTCACTCCACCACAGGCTCCTTCTTACTCTCCTGCCAGCTCTTCCAAGTTCACACCTTTGCCTACTTAGTTATTGAGTTTTTGAAGTACTGCGGCTTGAATTCAGGAGCTTGTGCATGCCAGGCAGGATCTTTACCACCGAGATGCATCCCAACCCTTAAAAAATGTTGGTTTGTTTGTTTGTTTGTGTAATTGAAATAGGGTCTCACTGAGCTGTTCAAGATGGCCTTGAACCGTTTCTATCCTCCTGCCTCAGCCACCTGAGCAACTTGGATTGCAGGCCTTGTTCTTCATCCACCTTTTAATACATCTACGTCCTTGAGAAACCCCCTGGGGCTCCCTCAGGCAGGCGCTCAGCTCTAGCATTGCAGGTACTCTGAGGCCCAGGTTTGAATCTCTAGCTTGGCCTCTCCCTGGCTTCTCCTCATGCTCAGTCAGCTCTTGAGTGTCAGAGTTAACTGGTCCAAGCTTGCGATTTTCTCCTCCAAGTCTCTCCAGCCCCTCCCCCCACTCCCCACCCTAGCCACACACACCCCTGCTCCCTGCCACCCAACCCCCCCACACACTGTTCACACCAAGAACTTGTCAGCCACTCGGGAGTTCTCTCTCATACCCACATCCAAAATGTCAGCAAATCTTGTCAGCTCCACCGAAGCCTCTTGGACCACGCCTGTTGTTAACTGGCCACCTTTGCAGCTGTGGCCCGTCCCCGGCTGCTACCTGCTCCCCCCCCCCCCCCAGACTCCTTTAAAAAGGATCTGTGCTATGGGTGCAGCTCAGTTGGAAGAGTCTAGCACGCAGGAGGCCCTGGTATCGATCCCCAGGGCTGCATCAACCAGGTGTGACGGTGCAGGAATGCAACCCTAGAATTCAGGAGGGGGAGGCAGGTGGGTCAGAAGTTCAAGGCCACCCTTGATATGTAGTAAGTTTGAAGCTAGCCTGGGCTACAGAAAATTCTGTCTCAAAAACAGACACACAAGACCAACAAGAGCAAAGCAAAATGTAATTTTTACAGGACTGTATACATTTGTCAAAAACCCACTAGAAATGTAATTTTCCCTGTATAAATTATAGGTTAATTTTTTTAAAAAAGGAAACAAAAACTCCATCCCTCCTCCTTACAAACTTGCATGGAGGCCTCTCCATCAGCCCTCCTTAGACTGGCTGCCACCTCTCAGTAGGTCAGGAAAGGAACGGGAAATCAGAGCCAACACCGTCTTATTTTATTTTATTTTTTTGTTTTATTTTACTTTTGAGTCAGAGTCTTGCTGTAAAGCCAGGCCTTACAACAATCCTCTTGCCCCAGTATTGTGATTACACGGGTTTCACCACACCTGGCTTCAGGGTCATTGCCAGCATTATTATTGTGTTGGTTTGTGACCGGGTCTTACTCTGTAGCCCAGGCTGGCCCTAAACTCAATTTGACTGCTGAAATCACATGCATGAGCAACACACTTGCACTACCACCACTACCCCCACCACCATCATCATCGAGACAGGATAAGTGAGACTGGAATCCACTATGTAGCTCTGGCGGGCCTGGAACTCGAGAGCTCTGCCTGCCTCGAACTCCCAAGTGCTGGGATGGCACCAGCGTTATCTTTAACTGAAGTAAAATACACAGGTGCATGTGTTCATGGTTTCCTTCACTTTTACTTTATACACATATGCTGGCTCTCAGTTGCAGAATAAAACTTTTCCTACAGTGGGTTGAAATAAATCAGAATTCAAGACTATCCAGGTGTGGTGGCGCACGCCTTTAATCCCAGCACTTGGAAGACAGAGGCAGGTGGCTCTCTGAGTTCGAGGCCAGCCTGGTCTACAGAGTGAGTTCCAAGACAGCCAAAACAAACAAACAAAAATGCAAGGCCACTGCTGGGCATGGACTGTCCCCACCTCTGTTATCCCATGCCTGTGACTTAGTCTCTCATCTCTACCCTGCTGCAGCCTTCCTTAGTGCTTACAACTGCTGTCCCGTCCCTGGCATTCTCCTGCCCCAGGCCTTTGCACTTCTGCTGGGAACATTCTTCCTTCCTCACTTCCTTTGCTTCTTGTCTCACATGTCAGTTCCTTGGGAGGGGAGAGGCTTTCCTGACTGGCACGCTAAAAAATAGCTGTGCTCCCAGCTCCCCCGAATCTCCACCTCACTTACTTTTTTCTCTGCAATGCTCCTGACTCTCCATGATGTGTTTGTTTATCTGTTCACTTCCCTACACTGGAATGCAAGCTGCATGTGGTAAGGACTGTGTTGGTTTTATTTGCTGTTGCAGCCTGGTGCCACAGTGTTTACACACAGTTGGATGTGTGCTGTCCTTGTCTTCAGGGACCGTGCAGTCTGACTGGGACTGCCTCTTGTGTGACTCTGTAGATGGTGGAGTGCTGGCAGCCACGTCAGGTGTTTGCTGAGGGCTCACAGGGCCTCATGGACCTGGTGAAGCCTGTTGTTCCCCTGGAGCCTGCTGCTCTCTGGAATCCCTCCCAAGTGGCTTTTCCACACTCTAGAAAACTGCCCCCACGGAGCTCCCATTCCCTCTGGGGACTCTAATTACCCCCATAGAACTGCAGGCCCATACCCAGCTGCAGTGGCCAGGCTGAGATGCTTTGCAGGTCCAGTTGTGGCGAAACAGTCAGTGCAGCCACATGGTTGATGGCTCCCTACAGCAGAAGATGGAGTTGGCTGCATGGAGGCTGCCCTGGTTGGGAAGTCAGCCTTGCCAGGACCTCTTTCTTACTGTGTAGAGAGACACCCACCTGTGAGTCCACACCTTCTGGACTGCCACTGAGTTGAGTGTGTAAGGACCAGGAAGAGATAAAGTCTCTGCAAAAGTAACTACTATTCCAGCCCTGATTCCCCAGGCTCAGACCGCTGGGAGAGTTCATGAAGACCATGAATGACAGCTCCATTCCCCAGAGTGGGCGCTGAGGACCAGGCAGGAGTGACACCCCTGAAGCCATATAGCATGCTGGGGCTTCAGCCCACAACCTCCACCCAGCAGCCTGGAGGAGCCTTTGGAAGCCAGCAGAGGCCACCTGAGCAGGCCTAGGCCAGGCCAGAGAACTGGAGCTGGCAGGTACCCTAGGTACAAGGCAGGAAGGGTAGTAGTGCCTTTGAAGCCAAGGCTGCATTTGAGGAACCCTGCCAGTTCAGACTGGCTGGATATCTACAGGCACAGACAGACTTGGAGGTGGGGAGGGAAGGATGGGTTGTTTCCAAGCGGGACAGTTTGTTGGGGGAAACAACAGTATAGCTGGTGTGCTCCGAGAAATGGGAGAGAATAGGCCTTTTTCGGGTAGCCCCAGTGCAACCTGGGAAATTTATGTCCAGGTCTTCACCCTTCCTGGACATACAGTGCATAGACAATCCTGTCCCTACACACAGACAATATTGTGTGTGTGTGTGTGTTGGGGGGTGTTGTTGGATATCTATCTATCTATCTATCTATCTATCTATCTATCTATCTAGTCCATCTATTCAACCTCTGAAAACCAAATGCTTTCTCTGGGAAATACATGTGTAAGTGTCCAACCACTTCATCTAGAACACACACACACACACACACACACACACACACACACGCAGGCATGCATACATGCGCATGTGCGTGTGTGTATGTATGTATGCATATGTATATATACACACATATATACATAATATACACATACCTACCTACATACGTATGTATATGATGCTATGTTAGGCTGCAGAAGCTCCCAGTTGAGTGAGTCCCCTTTGGGGTGCTGGGGAATTGGAAGCAGGCCCAGGGCCTGGGAAAAGAGGCCATCAAAGCTGCCTGGCCATTTAACTAGCCACGGAGAAGGGATGAGAGGGCTGCAGGGTCCCAGCAGATGGCTAAATATAGGGACACCAGGAGATGGAAGTGGTTCCTGCCAGCAGCAGGGGGCCATCCAGTTCCTTCTCCTGGGGGCGGGACCAGGATGCTGGGAACCAGGGTGGATGGGTCTCTAAGTGCCACATTGTCTTGGGCTAGACCAGACACCTAGAGGACCTGGGTCTGGAATGATGGCTAGGGTGACCATGACCACTGTGTGTGGTTCCTACTCTTTGCTCTGTCCAGCCTAGGTTTAGAGTTCAGGTTGGAGGTGTGTCCCTTTGAGAGCCAGATGGTTTCTCTGGGAGGCACATTGTCAGTGTTGAGTAATGAAATGAGGCTCCTCCCAGAACATCAGTGTCTTCTCCACTCGCCTCCAAGGTCCCGGAGAAGGCAAGTTACCTGTTGGCTCATTGCTATATCCCCAGGGGTCTATGAGTCAGAGTCTGGCCTAGTATACGTGTTCACGGCAGATCAGAATGCATTACTCAGAGAATCAAATCAGGCTTTGTGCAGGGAAACCCTGGGGCTGGATATCAAAGAACGGATAGAACCAGAGCCAGACCACTGCAGGATGACATGTCAGGTAAAGACTCAACAATATGGGATGGGTTCAGAGAAATCTTGAATCTGAATGACAGGGAGCCACGTATGAGAAAGGCTGGCAGAGATCAAATGGGGCTAGGGACATGGCCAAGGACTCTGAGGTACAGCCTGGAAACATCTAAAAGGATGAGTGTGCAATCCATTCTTCTTGGAGATAGGCTTTCACTATGTGTATCCCTGATTGGGCTGGATTCACTATGTAGAGCAGGCCTCAGACTCAGAGAACTGCCTGCCTCTTCCTCCTGAGCGCTGGGATTAAAGGCATGTACCACTACACCCAGCCACAGCCATTTTAGAAAAAAGTTCTAGAACTTTTACTTGTATTTACCTTCTTAAAAAGGAGCTATTTAAGCTCTACTCATATTTAAGATATCTGTCAACACTGGTAACCTCATCTTATCCGTGTGGTAGTTGACCACATGGCCCCTCTCACAAGCATCAAAGCTTGGCTTTTCTGTGACACCTCCACTTGATAAGCCTGACGTAAGACATCACAGAGGCACTAATTTTATAAAGACAAGCAGTAGAATCTCTGTAGAACTTATTATTGGCAGAAACCTAGCCACAAAAGCACACTCTGACTGTCTCACAGCAAAGAGCTTCAGAGACTGACGACCTTGACAGTGAGGATACCTCTGCACTGGCTCCTTCAGTGGGGACAAAGGACATTAAGACAAATACAAACTCGGCATCTTTTGGAAAGGACACAGATGCCTCGGTAAGAAATCCGCACGACTCCAAGAGCATTTTGTCAAGCTGAGCTTCGCAAGGCCACTTTGATGACTCTGTTGTTGAAGTGGTGACCTGTTACCTGTCACAGCAGCACACAGGCAGATAGGGGAATAGACTTTTATAGCTTATTTTGAAGATTTGTTTCTTTAATGTCTATGAATGTTTGCCTGAATGTATGTCAGTGTCCACAGAGGCCAGAAGAGGGCGTTGACTTCCCTTGGGCTAGAGTTATAGACAGTTGTGAACTGTGTTGTGGGTGCTGGGAATTGAACTTGGGTCTTCTGGAAGATCAGCCAGTGCTCTAACCCACTGAGCCATCTCTGCAGCCCAATTTTATTTTAATTGTGTATTTGATATATAGCTCTAACTATATATTGAGACAGGGTCTCTCTATGTAGACCAGGCTGGCCTCAAACTCACAGTGATCCTCCTGCCTCTGCCTCCCACATGCTGGGATTAAAGGCATGTGCCATCACACCCTGCATGTTATTTTTACTATTTTTTATTTTGTGTATGTATGTGTGTGTGCATGTGAATTCAGAAGAGGGCATGAGATCCCCTGGAGCTGGAGTTACAGTAGATGGCTATGAACCATCCAACATGGCTGCCAGGAACCCAAACCAGGAACAGTAGGTGCTCTTAACTGCTGAGTCACCTTTCCAGTTCCCAGCAGACTATTTGAAATATGAGAGTTTCAGTGTCTTTTGAATAAAATTTTCAAAAATATTTAAGATGCTATACCTTCTGATAAGTATCCAGTAACAACTGATTGACATCAGCTGCATAAAATATTTGAACTGTGAACACATGTCTCCTAGCATTATGGCCCTTCGGGATGTACCTTTTTCCTAACATAATAGCACTAAACCAGGTGCTAAGGCATGCTTAGAAGCACACACCGGTCGTACCAGCACACAGCAACCTACTACAGGAGATGAAAAACTCAAGGCCAATCTGGGCTACATAGTGAGAGCTTGTCTCAAAAGAAAGAAAACACAGACCAATGAAAGCAAATGAAAAGACAGATGGAACTTCGTACTAGACATTCAAATGAGTGAACGGCATCTTTCAACCAAGATCATATTTAAAAATGAAGCATGGGGGGCAGGGCAGGTGGTGATGAGACAGTGCAGAAGGGAAATGACTTTACCTCAAAAGCCCAACCTAGGATGAACCTATTACCACTGAACCAAATGAAAATAAAGCCAAAATACTATTTATTCTCTCACTCACGCCTATTTTTTATGCTTACAGGTATTTTATTCTTCATTCAACATGTCTGCCTGGCAGTATATGTATAGCATTGATTGCTTCCTTTTTTTTTTTTTTTTTTTTTTGGTAGCTCAGACTAGCTTTGAACTTACTTGGATCCTCCTGCCTCAGCCTCCTGAATGGATAAGTGTGTGCCATGTGTCTGCCATATAATTTCTTCATAAATAGATAATGTGAGTAGTTGACGGCACATACTTTTTCTTTAGCATTAGGAGGATAAGATTCATCTGATAAGATTCATCTGTGATATGGGGAAAAGCAACAGGAAGGAAGTATCTACCAGAGCTACTTCTGGAGACGGTGGAGCTAGTCAGCAATCCAGGCCAGACTCAGGAAAGGCCTGAGGTGGGCCTGAGCTGAAGGCAGGGAGGTGTCATGCGGACTCCAGAGGCATTCTGTAAGGGGGAGGTACGCGCTATGGCAACTGCTAGGTGAACACTGGGATCTGAACTTCACTTGCTGTAAGGGACAAAAGGAGGTGGAAAGCCATTTGATGGGTGGAATGAGAGCTACAGGCTTTGCTGTCACATTGCCTGCAATCCTAGGCCTGCAAATTACTGGGAACAAGTTAGTAAGCTGTCCTGAGGCTCAGTTTCCTCACCTGACAAAGAGGAAAACGAGGGTGTGTGTGGCAGGCTGGGCCCCTGGTTCTGAGTGTATTGAGGCTGGCTCAATCTGAGCTCTCAGATTTCAACATACATGGTCCCTATGACCCCCTGTGGCAACACAGGCCATGGATATCAGTATACATCCCAGCTGCAGGAGGAACATGGACCCAGGCAGCAGCTCGGGCCTGTACATCACCATGGTTCCAGTGGCAGCGCGGGCCACCCAGATCAGTATGGCCCAGCGACAGCAAGGCCCTCAGACACAACGTGATCTCAGGTGGCTGTCCAGATCCCCCGGCATCACCATGGCCTTGGTGGCAACAAAGGTCACGGACATCAACATAGACCCCAGCTGTGGTACGACCACAGCCCAGACATGATTCTAGGCAGTAGCCTAGGCTTGGATGTCACCTCGGGCCACCCACATCAGTCTGTTCCTCACTGCCTTTGCTTCTTCAGTTCTGCCTCTTTCCACAGCTGTGTCTGCTTCTCTCTCTCCCATTTCTTCACAGTACACTTGCTCACCATAATGGCACCTACACGTGCCAAAGGCGCCAGGCAGGCCCTTGGATGCCTTCAGGCCGGCCGGTCTGTCTTTCTTCTGAGGCAGGATTCTTTTTTCTTTTTGAGACAGGGTTTCTCTGTGTAGCTTTGGTGCCTGTCCTGGAACTCACTCTGTAGACCAGGCTGGCCTTGAACTCACAGAGATCTGCCTGGCTCTGCCTCCCAAGTGCTGGGATTAAAGGCATGTGCCACTGCCACCCGGCCTCTGAGGCGGGATTCTTATTCCGCATCTTTAATGGAATGCCTGCAAGAACAGAGGAAGGCCTATCCAGTGAGGCACCTGGATCACTTTAGGGGCAGAGGCTGAGCCCAGAACAGCTGGGGAAGGTGGCCCAGATAGAGGGAGTGGCTTGGGCAGGACCACAGGACCACAAGGGGTAGTTGGGGTTTAGGAAAGTGAAATTTCTGAAGGACGTGGGGGATCCCTGGATGAAGACTGGACTCCAGAGGCTCAGGCCTGCTCCAGTCAGCTCAGGAGGACCTGAGAATCAGCCACACTGTAGCCCTTGGAAGAGAAGAAGCCCTGGAGGAGGCTCCCAGGCAAGTCCTTGGGCCAGAGAGTCACTGCTTCCCCAGGCCTATGAGGAGGGGCCTTGATTGGGGAAATAGGAGTCCATCTGGGCGACCTGTAGATACACAATGGGGAGGCTAGGGCCCCCTCAAAAGGCAATTGTCTACCTCAGAGTACACTAGAATATGGCAGCCAGATGGGAAGGGTGTGGTCCTTCCGCCAGGGTTTGAGACATCCCCCCGCAAGGAGCCCTGGGTAGGACACTTGGCTCTTTCACTGGTATAAGTATAGGAGTTTCCCAAGGGGGCCTGCTTCAAGGGGAGCCTGTTTGCAGGGCTGAGTCCAAGTCCTGTTGGTGCCTCTCACTGGTGGCCTGAAAGGGTCTGTGGTCCCCTGGTGGGCTACTCAGAACAACTCCTGAAGCTCTCAACTTGACTCTGAGGGCTTGGGGAGAACATGGGAGGTGCCATGTTCCTCCTGGCATTGCCCCAGCTTGGTGGCTGTGTCCTATCTGTGCTAGGGATGCCCTGGACAGCGGGGGACAGGTGGTTTAGGGGCAGTTCAGTTTAAATCTATATCCCTAGGGCCACAGGTAGAAAAATTGGCAGATGAGGGAAGACACACACACACACACACACACACACACACACACACAGAGACAGAGACAGGAGCACAACACCCTCTCTGCCCCTTCCTCAGCGTTAAAATGTACATAATCACCTCCCCCTGACTCACTTTCCCCTCAGCCCTGCTGAGCCAGGGAGAGCTGCCCTTTGAGCAATTGGTGAGGGGTGTCAGAAACCTCAGGTCTATTAGGTCTGCAGGTTGCTCTAGCAACAGGCTGTGTTGTGATGCTTCAAAGACCCAAGGGTCTGTTAGTCAGAGGCATGCAGGAAGGGGTCATCATGTCCCCTCTGGCCCTGGAAGGCTTGGCAACTTGGTCATGTCTGGGAGTGGTCCAAGGAGTCATTGTCTGGCTGCACAAGAATGAGCTTGGCCCAGATGCAGTCCCTGTAAGGCCTTTGGTTTGCTAACAAATATGGTGCGGACTTCAGGCAACCCATACCGTACTCCCCACAGGGCCAAAAGAGTCCCTTCCTACCAGTGAGAGAAGACCGAAGGCGCGGCACCAACAGGCTTCGACTCAGCCCTGCAAACAGGCTTCCCCCTTGAAGCAGGCACCCTTGGGAGGCTCCCATGCTTACACCAGGGAAAGAACCAAGGGTCTTCTACATCTCAAAGCCTGGAGGAAAGGCCACACCCTTCCCATCTGGCTGCCATATTCTGGTGTACTCTGAGGTAGACAAGCAGCCCTTCTCTGGGCCCTAGACTCCCCATCATGTGTCCGTACGTTTCCCAGGGGATGCACTCCTACCCTCCCATCAGAGCCTTTCTCACCCCCATAAGCCTCCGCTCCGTCCAGCCTTGTGAGTCCCTTGCATGTCACTGCCCCTCAGCGTACACTGTCCTGCCTGCTGGAAATGCTCTATCTCATTAGCTGGCCTGTTCCCTCCTACTAACCTTTACCTGCCTGGCTTCAGTGTCCCCTGCCACTGCTGTGGACCTGGGGATGAGGGCAGTCGAGGCCCTGCCCCACCTGGACACTATGAACAGGCCTCTCTCAGCTGTAAGATGGGGGTACCTAGGACCATCAAGATAGCTCAGTAGGGAAAGGCACTTGCCTCCACATCTCACAACCTGAGTTTGATCCCTGGGACCCAAGTTGAGGGAGAAGACTGATTGCTGAAAGTTGTCCTCTGACCTACACACACACACACACACACACACACACACACACACACACAAACCAACATACAAATACAAAAATATTAGATATAACAAATGTAACTTAAAAAAAAGATGGGGAGAATCACAGGGTTAAAGGTTAATGCCCCCAGGCAGTGGTCCCCTCCCTAAGTGTCCCCTTAACACACCCGGCTGCTGTCCCCTTCCCTGCCAACTGGGATCCCCCAGTTGAAGACGCTGTCTCAGAATGACCAGCCTGCACAGTCTCAGGGGAGCCACTTCCCTGCCTGTCTGTTTCCTCCACGTAGAGGAAGAGACTAGTGACCTCACAAGGGGGCGGAGTGCTGCAGAGCCGGGTCCCGTGCTTCTGAACACATTTAAGGAATTGTTATTTTTATTACTATTGTGGGCGTCTCTTCTGGCTTTTTTTGGCTGTTCGGGGAATAATCCTAGACGTGGGTCACACCCACTCCCATCACCCCTCCTGTGGGGTAGATAGACTGGGGCCTGGGAGAACTCCGCCCTGGGAGAACCTGCCTCTCGGATGAATGTCAGGAAGCCCAGGTCAAGCTGACAGTCTCGTGGCCCACCCCATCCCACGGGAGGACTCAGAATAGATCCAGAAGCCCTTCCAGGAAGTGGCATCCAGCACAGGGAAAGGCAGACTAATGGGCTAGAGCCTCCCTTCTAGTCACCCTGCCTGCTGAGGTGACGCGAAGCAGCTTGTGAGCTTCCCCAGCTGTGACCTCACCCTGCAGTCTGCCTGGTCTTGCAGGCATCTTACTATCTGTCCCAAATCACAGCTGTCATGTGTGGCCCTGTGGTTCTACTTAAGCTGTTCCCTCCATCTGGGTCATCTTCCCATTCTCCCTGGCTCAGCTTCCACCTCCAGAAGTGTTCCCAGATGCCCTGCTGGAAGGACCTTCCCCAGCACCTCGCCGACATCCTGAAGACGCAGACTAAGAGCTACACCCCTGGAGTTGAGAGATGGCTGGGCCGGTCAAAGTGCTTGCCATGTCAGCGGCGACCTGAGTTAGATCCCCACATCCCGTGGTGGGAGGAGAGAACCCCATTTTCCCTATTTGCCAGGTGGGGAAACTGAGGCTCAGGAAGGGTTAGTAACTTGTTCTAATGACTTGCAGACTGTAGAACTGAAAACGAGACAACCAGGAAGCCGGTGCCTTCTCCTTACATCCATCAAACATCGGTCCACCTCTGTTCATTCCTTTAGACAAATCAAGTTCATGTCCTGAAGCAAAGGCCCACTCAGCAAAGTCCTGTGTTGACCAGCAGCCCCCAGTGTGCCGTGCCACACCCTGACTCCATTCTGCCCACTGCCCGTGTTAACAATTGGCTTCCTTTTGGGTAGAGACATGTTTTCTGATATGGATTAACTTAGTGAACTCTAAGGCCCAGGGGGTGTGGAAGGCCATACTCTTCCTGTTGGCCCAACTGCCAGCACCCCGGCACCAAGGACAATCAGGTAATGGGGTTTGTGTGGTGACCCCATGCTGGCAGAGTTCAAGACTTTGCCTCCCTTCATCCTCACAGCAGCTCAGCAGTGTGGACACTATTGTTTTATGTCACTGGTGGAAGACACTGGGGCCAGTACATGTTGTTGGTGACCTGGACAACACGCCTAACTCTGAAGTTCCCATTCTTGAGCCTGTCACTCAAACACTTGGACCACTCCATTCCCAGGCTGCCCCTGCCTGTGGCCAGGCACCTCTGACCCAGGGACTTGCCTGGGACACCTTCCCGGGCTTTCTCTCTTCCAGGGGCTACAGGATGTCGCTGGCCCTAAGTACTTCTTGGGCTGCTCCTCCCCTGGTCTCTCGGGCTGTCGTACCGCACTGATGTTCTGCTGGTGGGGTGCGGTTTAGGGTAAGAGTTTGAGCAAGAAGTCAGGAGTCTTGGTGTCTAGTCTTTTCTCTGCCAGCTTTTGGTATGCTATGCCCTTGGATCACTCATTCACCCATTGGCCTCCCAGAGATCATCTGCCAGGTGAAATGAGGGTGTCTGAGTGACATGGGCAGGTGCTTGGCAGGGGGTAGGCAGGAGGAAGCCTAAACTTAGCAGTCAGAGTATCTTCCTGTCTGTTGGGGGATGCTAAGGAAGAAGGGCATGAGAGCAGAGGTGCTGTTCCATTTGTGGGGAGCAGGGAGTTTCAGGGCACTCCACATTTTCCTTTTCTGTGGGAAGAAGGCACTTTCCCCTTGGAATGTGTTTCTCTACCTCCCACGAGCCTCAAGACCCAGACCTCCAGCATTTGGCCTGAATTAAGTGCTTCAGACATCAGCTGCCTCTGAATCATGGGCTGCTGGGAGTTGGGGAGCACACAGGGAGCACTGGCAGTTTGCACACTGTCCAGCAGGCTCTGGGAAGTCTTTAGGGGTACTCACAGAGTAAGGGACACTAGACATCCCGTGGTATCTCCCCCACAGCAGCTTCCTCCACCTGCTTTTTAAAGTGGGCTCCTCTTAAGAATTCTACATCCAAAGACAGAAATATCACCCATGACTCCAATGCTCTCTCTCTTTATAGAGGTCCAGAGAATTCCAAGCCAGACAGTGGGAGAGTGGGATTAGAACCGTCTGTGGCTCATTCATGCATGCATGCCTTCATCCACTCACTAATCCAAGGAGTATGCATCCAGTGCCCTCCCTGTACCAGGCCTCACTGTGTATGGAGACACAGTGGAACCCAAAACACACAGGGTCCCTGTCCTCAGATCTTAAAGCTTAAGGAATGGCATGCTTAATAACAGATCCTTTGTTAGCACTTCATATGCCGTATCCTTTACATGTTACCATGACAACCCCATGAGGTATGTAAACCTCCAATTTATAGATGAGGAAATTGAGACACAGATAGGCAAACAA
>CABHPP010111555.1:6636-17550 GCA_902168425.1 Peromyscus attwateri | reverse complement strand
GTCTGCCTACGTACAGAAACAAGGATGTAAACTTAGTGCACTTTCAGCTACATCACTGCCCTGCTTGCCAAACACAGTGCATAGAGAAACTCAGTAATTAATAAGGTAATAAAGGATGAAAAGAATCTCTAATGGACACTGATAATTTCTGTGGAAGGGTATAAGTGAATGTTTGCTATAGTCAGTCCTAAAATTATGTTAACAGCCTCAACTGTTTTTTTTTTTTTTTTTTTGGTTTTTCGAGACAGGGTTTCTCTGTGTAGCTTTGCGCCTTTCCTGGAGCTCACTTGGTAGCCCAGGCTGGCCTCGAACTCACAGAGATCCGCCTGCCTCTGCCTCCCGAGTGCTGGGATTAAAGGCGTGCGCCACCAACGCCCGGCCAGCCTCAACTGTTTATATCTTTTAATTAATATATATTTAGAAAAACACAACTTTAGCAGAAAAGTGGCATTATACAATAAATTATTTATACAAGATTTTAAAGGGCCAGAGAAAACAGATAACACATCCCATATTTTTTACTTACTCCATTTTATCCATTTCTTTATCTTATTCATTTTTCAGATCTCTTTATTACACAGGGAAACACTGGTTACTTTACAGAGCTGCTCAACACAGCAGCATTAGCCTACATGTGGCCATTTGAAATGAAATATAACGTAAAATTCACTTCCTTAGTCACACTGCCCACATTTTTAGTCCTTGACGTTCACATGGAGCTAGTGGCTGCCAAACTGACTTCTTTCATTTTCAACATGATTTCTTCCTACTTCCTGAATGTTTCTCCCAAGGGCCTTTTCCGAACCATTCGTCATTAGCTAGTGTAAGGGCTGATGCTCTAGGCCGCTCTTGTTTTCTACTCTCCACTGCCCTTTACAGTCGGCTCTGCCATCGAGTCACCCAGTAGGTAAGAGCTGGCTGACTGATCTTCCGTCTGACGCTTACATAACTAGGCTGGTATTGGCATGTGATTGGATGCCATAACTCTTTCCAAAGAACAGATTTTTAATCTTAGTTTTCAAATGCTTATATCTCAACTTATGTCTTTACTTTTATAGGAATAAAGACTTAATTTTATAATGAAAATTGATTATGAGGAAATTCCTTATTGATCATCAATTGTAAATGAGAAACAGCCAGACACTTGGAATAACATGGGAACCTTAGGGTGTTTAATATGGATTAAAGAAACAAAGTCTTTGTTTAATTATTCTACATAAACTTGTAAAAAATTTGAAATTTGGGAAATAATTTTAAGTATCATACTTAAAGTTTTGAAGTTAGATTATTATAGATGATAATGTATGGATTACAATTCATTGAGAACTATTCTTTAAAATGAGAAGAAAAGGTAACTCTTTGATATAGCAAAACTTTCTTTCTTTATCCTCCAGTTATGGGAATCCAGCTCAGACCTCAAACATGTTAGGCAAGCACTCTACCTTTGCACTAAAACCCTTAGTTTTTGTTTGTCTGTTTGTTTTCAAGACAACATTTCTCTGTGTAACAGCCTTGGCTGTCCTGGAACTCAATTTATAGTCCAGGCTGGCCTTGAACTCAGAGATCACCTGCCTCTGCCTCCTGAGGGCTGGGATTAAAGGTGTGCACCGCCATTGAAAAACTGCTAGTTCTTAAGACTTGAACTTAAAACTTACTCTGACTCTCTAGTTAACTGGAATTCTGATGCTTGCTTGTTCCCATGTGCAGACAGTTAATAGGAAGTCACCATGGACAAAGAGAGGAAGGAGGCTAGGCGTCAGATTCCCACATGACCTTCTGACTTTGTTCCTTCTAAGTCTATGATTTAATGAACATGAACCACAGCCCATTTTCATTTATTCACCACTAAAATGGAGCCAGTGACACTATGTGGCAATATCTAGCATGGATGCTAGCACATAATCGCGTTTCAACGGCTAATTCCTGCATAACCAACAAAGAAAACCAGCAGTTTCCAGAGCACAAATGGTCCAAATCACAGACATTTAGTCAATTCTTAAACAACATTTCTACTAATATCTTCCAGTGTGTATATTACACTACTGATATTTTGAATTATAACTCATTACAGTTTTGGTTGCATAAACATTTATTCTGTATACTAAAATGCCCCTTTAAGTGGGTTTCAAGGTTAGGTTTGGAATTCCATTTTTATCCCAGGTCTCCTGGCCTTGTTACTGATCACAGTTTTGCCAGCTATTCTGCAAACATTTTGATCGCTGACTCCCTTTTTTAAAAAAAATTTGTTCTGAGACAGGATCTTACTACTTTGCTCAAGCTGGCTTCAAATTCACTATCCTCCTGTCTCAGCCTCCCAAGTGCTGAGTTATACATGCATAGGCAAACCCAGCCTAATTTCTAACTTTTAGAACAGCTAGCAGGAAGGGGTCTAACTGGAGGGTACTGCTAATGTCTGGGAAGTGCCCCAGACAACTTGACAACTGCCTTTGCTTTCTTCCTGTCTTTCATCTTAGAAGAGGCCTCAACCAAGGGAGGAAATACATAGACACACACTTCCCTGGCCAGAGCAACTGCAGAAGTAGCTATTTTAGAACGTGATCTTTCCTAACTCGGCCCTGAAGCAACCTGCACCAGGCTGGCTTTCTCGATACCAACTAACTGAGCAGGTAGGAAATGTGTGCAGCACATGACCTATTTAGTGTTTCCCTAGATAGAAGGATAATTAACAAAACTGCTATTAGGTAAAGAAAAAAATTAGTCCTAAATGGATGTTCATTTTCTCTCCTCCTCCTGGATATTCTAAGATTCTAAAATTATCAATGAATAACATCTGTTCAGTTCATCAATATTTCTACAGGAGTCAAATAAGTTAATATTTTAAATATTTTCAATAAAGTTTGAAATAAAAAGATTTTTGGTCATCTGAACCTTGATATTAACTATATAAACCTCAAATAACATTTTGGATAATCATTAATATGGATTATTATTATGGGGTATTATGGCAATACTTCCAAACTTCTTGATACTGTAAATCCCCACCAACTCCACTTGTGGTATATGTATGTAGATGTGTTATTACACACACACACACACACACACACACACACACACACACACAGTTGGGATTTTTTTTTCTTTTTTGAGACAGGACATCACTCTGTAGCCCAGGCAAGCCTGGAATTCACTATGTAGCCCAGGTTGGCCTCAAATTTGTGACAATCCTCTCTCCTTAATCTCTTATATGCTAGGATTACAAGCATCATTTGGCATGCCTTGTACTTTATGAGTATAAAGTTAAGGTAACAAAAAGATGAATAAGGAATAAATAAAGTTATTTGTAATTCTATCACTGAGGTAAAATTAACATTTTATTAATATAGAATTGGAGAGACATATAAGAGTGAGATTATAGTGAGATTATAGTATATACACTGTGCTTTCTTGTCAATTTTTTTTCATGTAACAATACATCAGGGACATTTAAAAGGTAAGAAATTTAGATCTATTATAGAACTGTAAGTAGATAAAGTTTTCACAAACTGCTCTGTAGGCTATACATACATACACACATAGATACTTCAGCACTTCCCATCATTGGTACCCTGCTGATGGATGTGCTGATGGAAAAAACACTCTGTGGAAAATAAGTACTCTGAGTAATGAAACAACTTAAAGTCCCCTAAACATGTCATGAATCTCCTAAAATGGGAGAATAAAGTCTGTCTCAAACTCAATTAAGAACAAACCACATTTCCTGGTTACAAATATTAAAAGATTGTGAAACCTAGTTTTATATTTTCCACATTTCTCTGTAAGAAAACATTGTAGGCTACACTCATTTAGTAGTCTGTAAGAGCCAGGACGTCTGACTTGACAACTGCCTCCTGCATCCATCTTGTTCAGGGTACCAGAAGCATCTTCACCTCAACTTCCCTTTAGACTACTGGTCTGGACTAAATAGAACCTATGCATCTTCTCCAAACTCTTTCCACTCACATCACCCTTCTCCTAGTTCAAAGTTCCTCAAGTGGTTTGAATACCCACTTCCTCCAGTCTTAGTGCAGAACCATGGCTTCAGTCTGGTTCAAGCCAGTGTTCCCTGTGTCTTTGGACTGGACTGTGGTTACAAATGTGACCCTGGAAGATGAAGTGGTAAGCATCCTTTGAAAGTATTTCATGAGCTGGGAGTGGTAGTTTTTCTACTGTTGTAATCCCAGCCCTTGAGAGGTAGAGGCAAGAATTCAAGGGCTTTCTCAGGCACATAACTGGTTTGAGACCAACCTGGGCTACAGGAGAGGCTGTCAAAATAGCAACA
The DNA here is from genome assembly GCA_902168425.1 of Peromyscus attwateri. Classification (NCBI taxonomy): domain Eukaryota; kingdom Metazoa; phylum Chordata; class Mammalia; order Rodentia; family Cricetidae; genus Peromyscus; species Peromyscus attwateri. The sequence continues at coordinate 13,271 of CABHPP010111555.1, read as the reverse complement.
AAAGGCTGGAGTACATCTTATCGCTGAAGCACTAGCCTAGTATGGATGAGGCTTTAGGTTCAGTTCCCAGCACTAAATATCCCCCCCCCCCAAAAAACCTAAACAAAACAAACATTTCTTACATTGTCTTGATTGAAAGCAGCCAAAAACAAAAGGAACAAAAAACTAAGCTAAGGGGTTGGGGATTTAGCTCAGTGGTAGAGCTCTTGCCTAGCAAGTGCAAGGCCCTGGGTTCAGCTCAAAAAAAAAAAATAAGCTAAGAACAAAAATGCTACTGAATATTAGGATTTTATAGCAATTGCTACCTTCAAAGAGTAAATTACTGGAAAGGGAAAAAAGATGACAGATGGAAGACAATTTTCTCTTGTCTAAATATCAAGCACTATAAAAATTTATACAAAATCAAGGATAAAGCAGCAAAATTTGTCTCTGTTTTCTTCTAAATTTAAATTTATTTAGGTGGACAAATAAAATCCTATTCATTTCTCCTATGCATTATGATACCTTGAAGTACTTACTCATCGTGGGTGGCTGAATCTAGCTAATTAGCATATGCTATATCACAATCATCACTTTCATGGTGAGAAGACTTAATATCTAGTCTCCTTCCTGCATCCTCAAGAATGTGATATATTGTCATTAGCTGTAATCAGCACGCACACAATAGATCTGTTAAGACTTATCCCTCATATCTGACTGTAGTGGTTTGAACATCATCATCTCCACAGCTCCTACCATCCCTATAAACCAACCGCCCAAGCCTCTCATAGCCACCATTCTACTGTCTCTACACTGTATGTGCATAAGATCATATGGTACTTGTATTTCTGTGCCTAGCTTATCTCACTTACTGTCATGATCTCTAAACTTGCCACAGGAGTATCACCATTTTATGGCTTAATATTATTTCATTGTGATTGTGTGTGTGTGTGTGTGTGTGTGTGTGTGTGTGTGTGTGTATGAACATCTTCTTCATTTCCATATACCCATTAATAAGCATGTAAGTTGACCCCATATCTTGGCTAATGGAATACAGGTATCTATTATACTGATTTTGTTCCCTTTGGTTATGTACCCAGAAGTGGGATTCCTAAATTGAATGATAGTTCTGTTTTTAATATTTTTTGAGGAATCACACTCTTTTCTTTATAATGGCTATACTAACTTACAATCCTACACACATATACACTCATCTGTGTGATGCAGTCATTCTAACATGAACATGTCTCGCTGGCTTCGCACTGCCCTTAAGTGACAGAGGCAGCAAAGAAACTGCACATGTAAATGATTACTCTCTCCATCCTTGATAGGTGAATGGCTCTTAAACTTAAGCACTGTCTTTAAGGCCTGTTAAGACATCTGGTCCCTCATCTGAGATTTTAATTCAGTAGGTATTTTTAACAGGTGATTTGCACATGTTTTCAAAGACTACATCTCTCTTACCAGGCTGGATCTATTGAATACAAAATACTAGAAGGTATACTTTATCCATGGCATTCTGTTTGACAAATTGTCTTTAATCTCCAAAACCCTAGAACCAGACTCATATGAACTTTGGCTATCTTAGTTTCAAGGAGAAAAAAAAATCAAAGTCATTCCTATCAAGGAATTCTTTTTTCTAAAAAAGTAGAAAGCATGATATTAAGAAATGCCTAATGAGGAACAGGAGCTGGATTACAATTCCTTTTCTTTACACTGTACTCTAAATAACTGTATTTTGTATGCTGAAAGATTAGCTATTTATTAGATTTTAGTTAATGTACTTTAGAGAGACTACTGATGGTTTATAAAATATGACTCTTTTGTATCTATGTGGAGCTTAATCATTTGGACAATAAATAACCTGTTTCACTTTAGTGGAAATGTATACTGATTTTAGGTAAATAAAATTAAGTTTTTCAGCTATGCTATGGAAAGCCCACTTTGGAAATTATTACAAAAAGGAGACCCATATACTACTTCACACATTAAGTAACGAGTGGAGGCTGTGCTCCAAGTTCCAAACCTGTTCAAAAGTCAGGCACTGCTATGGAGAGGAAGTCAAAAGTTCACACTTAGTAGAGGGAATCCATCATTATTATGATGGCTTCCAAGTCAGGATGCACACTGGGACAGCCTGGGAAAGTTACAAATAACATAGATTTTTGGCTCTTTGTAATAAAGTAGTCTTGAGGAGTGGCATGGAGTTTAGTAAGGAGTCCTCTGAAGAACCACCTCTCTGTTCCAGAAAATCTACAACTTTGATATTTATACAGATGGCTTTCAGGAAAAAGAAATTTTTCCTATTAGGAAGCAACTAACCTATAATGTAATGAATGATACATCATCAGAAAACTGAGGACATGATGTTATGGGGAAAATGTTAAAATTAAAAAGGGTGTGAGAATAATGAAAAAATTCCATTGTATTTTAGGACTATCTATCAATTGATAGAAGCTATCAAATTAAAGCTTACATTGAAAAAGGAGTCCTGGGCTACCATCCATGACAAGATTTTAAAGTACATAAGCAATCCCTTCATTCTGAATCTCTGTGAACTTCCAGACCTTGATTCACAGACAATGTCCCCTACTTTTCCTATGACATTGCTTGGTTTCTCCAGGGCATGGGACATACTTGTTTATGCTCCCACAGACCTCCTAGGTATGGTAGATATTCGGCAGTTAATGTCACAGGGCAGAGCTTTAAACTCAGAACTCCAACCTAAGTCAGAAGACACATGCTTCAACAGTCATGCAGTTAAATGAATGGTAGGAGATCTGTCATCCAGATGCCCTCTTACACATTTGTTTTCCTAGGGACAGACCAAAAAAACCCCCAACATCCCACGCTCTCACAAATTACCATCAAATCTGAATTTACTTTTTTAATAGTTACACTTCTATTATCATCAGGGTCACATTGATTTTAGAGCTATCCTACATTCTCCTAATATATTCTGAGCAAAACCTTGCTTCCTAGCCGCCACTGTATCCCTGGCACCTTACATACATAGTGTTCTATGCATGTAAGGAACTGGACACATCTGCTGAATGAATGAATGAATGAATGAGTGACTGCCACATGACATCCTAGTCTTTAGGATGTGCATCCTGGGTTTCAGGATCCACTCATGAATTACTTTGCTTACCCATTTCTTCCTTTCCTAAAACTTATTACAGAAGCTGTAATTTGGAGAAAATACTTATCAAGCTATGAATTCTAAGAAAAGTTACTCAATAGTAACACACAGGTTAATGAAAAAAATTGAGACAAGAGTATTACCTTCTTGAAATAGCTGTCGGGCATAAGATGGCTCTCTGCCCTGAGGTTGGAAAAAAGCATAAATGCATTTCCTTACTAAATCTTCCCAGCCAGTTCTGCCAGCAGCTCTCAGGGAACTAGTATCAATAGAGATGATTTTACCTATGCAAAGAATGAAAGTTGACATTTATGACAGAGTCTTGATATAAACCATCCACATTTCAAAATTACCAACTACATCCAATGAATATTCTCTCTTTCTGAATATTTGATAGACAAAATCAATAAAGAGGACCATTTATACTTATTACATATAGTAAAGGAGTATGTCAGAAACATGATAAGGATTGTTTGGTCTTGGATTGCTATGCATTAGCATGTTAGAATCAGTTCTAGTCAGGTATTAAAATTGTATCAAGGCTAAGAGTGTAACTCAGTTGGTCCAGTGCTTGTCTACAATGCATGCAGGTCTGAATTCAATTCCTAGTACTGCTAAACAGGGCATGGTGGCACATGTCTGTAAGCACTTGGGAGGTAGAGTCAGTCTGGGCTACGTGAGAGCCTGTCATAAACAACCACAAATAAACCATCTCCCCAGATACGAAATCAGCAAAATCATCTGAAGCTGCTGAGACACATCAGTTCAAAATCCTCAGGCCTGTTCTTTGATTGCACGCTCTATATATTGCTCCTCTTCACAACTAACTGCATTATTTATTAGAGAACAGAAGTAAAAATGAAACATAGTATTCTAGTTGAAGCTATTTCCCAATGGCTAAGTGAAGAGAATATGAGAAAGAAGCAGACTTTCCATTTTTATCTCTGGTTAATTTTTATAGACAATTTTACAACGAAGACTGGAGGCAACAAAGGTGGACTCAGAAACAGCATCAAATCAAAACCATAAGATTTATGAGGCATCATGCTATTGAAATAATGCTTTATAAAATCCAGCAGTAATTTGCTATAGTTATTATATTTGGCCAAATTGGCTATGAGAGAATGATGGCCAGTTATTTTTCTGTTAATAGGGTCAACTGATAGAGTCTGAGTTTTCAGGCCCCGTTTTTATTATATACACCCACGAGAGCCTGAGTTCAATCCCCAGCACTTCCCTATCCCAAAGGCACTGCTAATCCACCATCTTCTCTGCCACCTGTTCTAGTCAGGCGTCTGTGTTTTTAGTAATAGTTAAGTGGAAAACTGGTATCTCATTGCTCTCCAGATTTGAATTTCCTTAGTTCCTAACAAGGCTGAGTACTTTTCATGCTTCTTCACTATTCATGTTTCTTCTATGAATGCCTGATTGTATTTCCTCCTTTTGATATAATAAAGCCAAGCCTATCATAATGTGTATGCTTCTTCATTTAACTAGAATTATACACTCTCTTCTCCTCCCTCAATTTGGTTTTCTTAGTATTAAAATATTGATGAGCTTTTCTTTAACTTGTTAGGGTCTGGGATCTAAGGTACCCAACTCTACTAGGGGATCTCATCACCCAACTCTTGGAATAAATGTAGACAGAAAGAACACCAGTTGAAAATCAAACAGGAGAAATTTGTTACTTAGAACAGTTTGAAGAGAGTCTGGTGAACATGAAATTGAAAGCATAAACAATTTTGGATTTTTGACAATTTAATTTTTGTCTCTTACTAGGTCATACATAAAAGTTTATTATAGGAGCAATTCAACTGTTATATAATCTTCATATACAATAATGCTCCTCATAGGCAATGGCTAAGGGAGGGTGTGTGTGAGTTTGGGATTGTGGAGCTGTGGAAAAGAAAGCAGTTATGTTTTCAGCAATGGTACTAAATGATTCTGCTTAGAAGAGAGTCATAAAGAGTTTGGTTTAGAATATCTCTGCTGACCAAATGGAAGTTGAATCAACCACTAACCAACCAAACAGAAAACAACAGAGACAACAAAAACCCCACCATCCAATGTTTCTTGATGGAGGACTTGAAAAAAAAAAAAGGGGACACAAAGCTGGGCGTGGTGGCCTATGCCTTTAATCCCAAACTCAGGAGGCAGAGGCAGGCAGATGCAGGCAGATCTCTGTGAGTTCAAGGCCAGCCTGGTCTACAGAGTGAGTTCCAGGACATCCAGGGCTACACAGACAAACCCTGTCTCAAAAAACCAAAAACTAAACCAAAACAAAAAGACACAAATCACTCCACATATAGTTTAAAAGTAACATTAAAATGAAGTATTTAGTATTTACCTTATCTCACCATACTCTATGAATTCTATTCTATGATATAATAAAATACTAGCTTTAAATTTTAAGTCTACTTTCTATTTCTCTGGTAACTTGGTATGAGAAGTGAAGTGCAGTACTGTGGTTGAAGGTAATGTAATATAAAAGAAGAAGACTTCATTAGGGACATTTTCATTCCCAGCAATCAGTTACCATTTCCCACTCATAAAACAAGTAAGCTGGTATGAGTTATTTTCAAAAATAAGTCTTATTTTAAATTACTTTAAGATTTATTTTATGTGTATGTGCGTTTTGTCTAGATGTATGGCAGTCTACCATGTGTGTGCCTGGTGTCCTCTTGAGGCCATAAGAGGGCATCAGATCTCCTGGGACTGGAGCTACAGACAGTTTTAAGTTGCTATGTGGTCTTCTCCAAGAGCAGCCAGTGTTCTTAATTGATGAGCCGTCTCTCCAGATCCTGGAATCTGTTATTTTTGAGGTCCCTTTTAGTTGAACAATTGTTGTGAATAGTCATGATTATTTTTATTTATTTATAATAATCAGATGCAGCTGACATTTTAATTTAAATTCTTTTCTGATTTAATGTAGTATTGAACTTACAGAATAAGTTGAAAAGTACTGTTCATGAACTCTCTTATTACCACTGTGTTTCTACGTGTTTGTGTGTGTGTGTGTGTGTGTGTGTGTGTGTGTGTAGGTTCATGTGCCCTGGGGCATGAAAGGTCAGGGACAAGTCCATGGAGTCAGTGCTCTCATTGAACCTTAGGTGGGATCTGGGCATGGAACTGCTATGCTGGGCCAGGTCCTATACCCCACCGAGCCATACTACTGGCTGGTTCACTAACTAAGCCTCTCATGTCTGACACTTACTATACAGCCTGACAAACAGCCTTCCCAACAGGTTTCATTCTGTGTCTCATAAAGCCTTCATCTGGCTTCTTTTTATATTAATCAGTTACTGAAAAAAAGACCAGTGTTCATTGTCAATGAAACCTACTTTCTTCTATATAAAATATTTCCGGCTTTCAATAAGGGCTCATTTAATTTTTCCAATGTTGCTCTGAACGAAAATGGAAGTGAACACAATACATGCTAGACTGGAAAAGGGCTGAAGAGGTGCAGTTCCTTCATAGGAACATGACCCACGGCAGCCCACTCCCAGGCCTCTCG
>CABHPP010111554.1:0-11117 GCA_902168425.1 Peromyscus attwateri | reverse complement strand
GCGAGCGCGGCGTGGGGCGGCGGCCTGCAGGAGGGAGGGGGCCGCGACCGGAGGAGAATCGGCCTACCCCGGCTCGAGTGGTGCCGCCGCCGGACAAAGTTTCCGGGGCGCCGGGAATGGGACCGTCCGCCCGCACTTGGGTTCCTGCGAGACCGGGGTGGCTCGGGGCATAGAGAGCGGTAGTGATTTGCCTTCAGACACCGCTGTTAGCCGCCTGCCCAAAATTCCCTTGCAGAGACTTCAGTTTACTGCCTGTTTAAGTTTCAACCGAGTTTGTCAATTTTAAGGTCACTTTGCGCTCAGATAGAGCATTGACTTTTGTTGGGAGTGGTGGTTTAGTTTTCTGTGTTAGGAGTCGGGATCACACTGTGTATGTAAATGAACCCGGCCTTTCGCTCTTTGTGTACGGGCTGGTTGGTAATCCTTCTGCCTCAGCCTCTAAAAGTTGTGAGATTATAAGCATGAGTGACCCTGCCTGTCTCTACAGGTAAAGGATTTCTTTATTAGTGTTGTTGTATACTATGCTTAGTGGTGTGATTTATTTTAGCATCCGTTTCTGCCTATCTCATCATTCCGATCGGAGATGAGCGCATACTGGACCAGTGTTCTATGGACCAGTAGAGCTGTGTCCCCGGCTCCATCGTTTTAATTTTTCTACCTTTCTTGACAATCTCAATTATTTTTCCACCAAACCCTGTTTACTTTTTAAAGTTTTTTTTTTTTTTTTATGAGTATGACATCTTTTTGCCTCACCCTTCCTCATTACCAATGACCTTTGCGTCTTCAAACTCTAGTCACCTTAGATTTTCAAGATTCTGTTGAACTGGAACGAAAGCCTTCCTTGAAGTTATTCTCAAATGGAGTCTGAAGATTAAAATTCAAGTCATGGCACACAGGAGTGTTACAGATCTTCTGTTTCCCTGTACACCTTGGTAGCCCAATCATACCCATGGGTTTTTGATTTGGACTAACCCGGAGTGTTGCCTATTGGTCCATCAGCTTCATTCATTTGGTTCTACTCAGAAATAAGAGTGTCCCTTTTCCTTTTTCACAGTTGTATGAGTGTTTTCTTTCATTCTAATGTAAGATGTAGATATATAGATAAGTGAGCTTAATTTTTTATATATGTGGGTGGGGGTGGGTGGGCATGGACATATGCATGTGAGTGCCAGGGAGGTCAGAGCTGGAGTTACAAACAGTTGTTAGCTGCTTAATGTGGGTACCAGGAACCAAACTCAGATCCTCTGAAAGAGCAGGTTTGTTTGTTTGTTTGTTTGTTTGAGTTTGAGATAGCATGAGCATGGGAAGGCAGACTTAGGCCATTTAAAAATTGGAACATGTAAGACATTCAGGTACTCACACACACATAGACAGAATAGGCTATGGTCCCAAGACTGATGACTCAGAAGTCTTTGTTCTTTTCACTGTACTGCTGGCTTCTAAGGAGACTTGATGTAAATATTCACATCTGGGGATGGTACAAGTTTGTGCACAAGGCAGAGATCTTCAGTCTCCAGGAATTGGATTCTGAGGAAAAAGCCACTTTTCCACCTCTTTTTATCAAATTTCTTGAAAGGATGAAACTGTGTGATGTTCACTTGCCAGTGCCTGAGGTGAGATGGTGAGTTACAACCAATGGTTAGGGGACCAGAGCTTTTAGATTCAGATTGTATGTGTCTGTGTTTACTGCAGGATTGGACCAGTATCATCCCAGAGACATGCCAACGTGATTCAGGGCTTTAGGTTCTGAGAAGGGTGGGTGACAGTTGATGATTGACTTAAGACACTCTAGTAGCACTCTCCCCATTCCAGCACTGCCTAAAGAAGTGCCAAGACTTGGATGGGGACAGCATCCATGTTACATCTGGATTGTCGTCTTAAGTAAAATGCTGCTGTAATGTTTGTTTGACTTACTGAGATTGATACCTGGTTGAACTTACCTGTTTCCTTAAAGGTCGTGATGGCAAAGGAGAGTCTGCTCTCAGTCTCTGTGAAGTATCACTGCCACTGAAATTTCAACTGAGATTAAACTTAAGTCAGTTACATCATTCTATATAGTCCAGTACCCTTGAGTTCAATAAATATGTTTTTAGACTGTGGGTAAAAATATTTACAATGGTTAAAATAGCCCTGTTTCAAATACTTGACCATAGTTTGATTTGGGGCAGCTTAAATCCCCTCTCTACACATCATCTTCCTCCAACCCTAAAGTGATTCTGCCTACATTCAGTGATACTGGGAAGTTGCATTGCATATGCTCTGGGAAACAACTCACAGTGCCTGACTCCTGGCAAGTTCTCAGTGCATAATAACTATATTTCCATTTAATTTCCTCCATTTTTAAGCTTGGGGAATGCTTTTACTTTGTGTGTGCATGCACAGTTCTGTCCAGATTGACATTGGGTGTCTTCAATCATTCTCTGTGGTATGTATATATATATATATATATATATATATATATATATATATAAATGAATGACAGACAGGATTTCTCACTGAACCTGGAGCTCACTGATTTGGCTAGCCTGCCTGGCCAATGAGTTTCAGAATCCTCCTGTCTCTGCTTCCCTAGCCTGGGATCACAGGCCTGAACCACTATGTCTAGCTTTGTAGGTTGGTGCTGGGGATCTGAACTCAGATCCTCATGCTTGCACAGCAAATACTTTACCAGCTTGATTTCCTTTTTCAAAAACAAACCTCTTAGATTTTGTATAATTATTAAGATAATTTGTGAATATAGAAGTTAGTCACATTTGGATAACTTGGCTGTTACGAATTGCTCCTAACAACTAGTTGCTTAATAGAGTTTCACTTTTAGTTGTTTTAGTAAATTCTCCTCTAAAACATTTGAGCAAGAAAATAATTAATCTGGAATTTTGGTATTTGCATCTGAAATACATTTAAACTAGAATGGTGGTAGACAGGCTTGTGGATTCTTTCAGAATAATTTTAGAAACAAAATGGAAGTATAAAAAAATTGAGGCCTTGGAGATGTAGAGAAAGGTAAAGTTTATAAAGTATTGGCTCATCAGACCCTTGATGTAGTCCGATCCTAATATTGTTGAGTGCGTGCTGTGTGTGTGTGTATGTATGGCCTAGATTTTAGCCCTCTAGAGCTGAAGGGAAAATAATAGGCAATGGGTCACAAATCACTAATACAAACAGCAATTCTTGGGGGAGGGGGATTACCAGTTAGCCTCTAACAGCTACAGCAGGATGACTGAGAAGTAACCAGCAGATTTTGTTTTGTGGCAGTAACAAGAGTGTCTGTGGGCTCAGACATAAGATAGGACCTAGAAAATGTAAGGTCAATAAGGCATTTTATATGCAGGGTAGACCTCGATTATACTGTGTCCACCTGTATTTAGTACCTACAACACCCCTTGGTCTCTAGTAGTTGATTGACAAATCTTGATTTCTAAGTGAACAAGTAAAAATGTGTGCTAGGTTGTAATTTCAGGTTCTAGTCTACTTTATACTGCATTGGTAGTGTAAAGTTTGTAGGAGACAAATAGTTAAAACCTGTGCATTTTTCTCTAAGACCAGAGAGGTTTTTCAGAGGTAAATATATATATATAATCGAAGGTTTAGAATCTAGACCTGTCTTTTCTTGTCTCCTGCCTAAGAATTGGGAATTTTCTTCTTTCCTGATTTACACTTGGCCATATAACTATTTGTGCTGCATCTTGTTGTTAAAGGTCTTGATGCCATTAAGAAGCTGACCTACAGGGTGGGGACCTTCAGGATTTTGTGCTGGATTTGCAGGATTGTCAGGGACCTGATTCTTCTAGCCTTAACCATGTGCTTTGTGTTGCAGAAATCGGCATGGGCCTAACAGGATTTGGAGTGTTTTTCCTGTTCTTTGGAATGATTCTCTTTTTTGACAAAGCACTGCTGGCTATTGGAAATGTAAGTTTTGAATATGTACATTTTAAATTCATCAAGCAGTTTTACCTATTAGTGACCTATTTTACCTATTAGTGTTCCTTGCTGTCATTCGTAGGTAAATGACTCTCAAGTTCACTGTTTGCAGCAGCAGTGACCCCATCAGCTCTCTGTGTGAATAAAAGATAAACTTAAGTGCTGTAGATATCTGTATGCTGTGAATGTGTTGCTCTGATTGATTGATAAATAAAACGCTGATTGGCCAGTAGCTGGGCAGGAAGTATAGGTAGGACAAAGAGAGAGGAGAATTCTGGGAACAAGAGGGCTGAGTCAGGAGATGCTGCCAGCTGCCACCATGAGAAGCAAGATGTAAAGTGCCGATAAGCCACAAGCCATGTGGCAACTTATAGATTAATAGAAATGGGTTAATTTAAGATATAAGAACTAGATAGCAAGAAGCCTAAGCCATTAGGCCAAACAGTTTAAATAATATTAAGCATCTGTGTGTTTATTTGTGTCTGAGTGGCTGTGGGCCCAGGCAGGACTGGAGATAACTTCAGCTACACTTAAGGTTCCCACTTGGTCAACTACTCTAAGTGTTTGTGGTGTGATTTACAATGGACTACATGAGTGCTACCCCTAAGTAGGAGGAGTTGGGAGGCAGAAGACCTAGCCAGGCATGATGGCTTAGACCTATAAACTCAACAGGTAGAAAACCAAGGCAGGAGGATTGCCACAAGTTTAAAGCTAGCCTAGGCTACAGAGCAAGGTGTTATCTCAAAAAATAAAGAGGCTGGGCGTTGGTGGCGCACGCCTTTAATCCCAGCACTCGGGAGGCAGAGCCAGGCGGATCTTTGTGAGTTCGAGGCCAGCCTGGGCTACCAAGTGAGCTCCAGGAAAGGCGCAAAGCTACACAGAGAAACCCTGTCTCGAAAAAACCAAAAAAAATAAATAAATAAAGAGAGGAGAAGAGAGATGATATGCGAGCCCCATGTGTAGTAAATTTACAAAACTATTTTGAATGTAAACGTCTGAGACCGTGCATGTGGTTAAATTGCATAAACAAATTTTTAATAACCTAGAAGCTTTTAAAAAGTACATCTTTTGGCTGGGCGGTGGTGGCACATCCCAGTACTCGGGAGGCAGAGGCAGGCGGATCTCTGTAAGGCCAACCTGGTCTAGAGAGTGAGTTCCAGTACAGGCTCCAAAACTACACAGAGAAACCCTGTCTGAAAAAAAACAAAAAAAGATGTACATCTGTTGTCATGAGATGGCTCAGTGGGTAAAGGGGCTTGTCACCAACTAATCCCTGGAACCTACATGATGGAAGAAGAGAACCAACTCCCCTAAGATATCCTCTGACCTCCATGCACATGCCCACATACAGGTAAATAAGTGAATAAATCAATGTAATTTTTTTGAGTACTTGCTTGTGTCCCTGACTTCTAGAAAGGATATGCTTTGTTTGCTTGCTTGTGTACTGCCCTGTCCATGTATTGATGTCATACAGGAGTTCCAGGAGGAAATAACCCCCCTTGTAAGAAGATGGAAAAGTCACTGAATGATATTGAGATGTTTTTGAAGTCTGTGGCCTACTTTAATTGAAAAGAGAAAGGATAGCAAAGTTGTTGTTTTCATCTGATGATATAAACAGAACTATTATCTGGGAATGTGGCACTTAGCTGGTAGGCTTGGTGTGTATTGGTAAGGAGTAATTTTTCCTGAGGAAAGCTAATGGGGGAAGAATTTCACACACAGTGTGGGGGAATCATTTCTTACCATGTGTGTCTATTCTGCTGCTGGGCTCTTCTCCCTGGCTTTGCACTGACCCTCTGCTGTCTGCATAGCCACCACCCAAATTACCCACCCATAGAAACCCCTACACCCCACCATGACTGTTGCAGAATTAGGGACTACAATTGCAAGCTGATCATCTAGGCCTTGCCAGATGTCTGGTTGACTAAGCCGTTTCCTTTCCCATCCAACCAAGCTGAGAAAACTGCTGCAGATATGGGTCCCTCTGTCCCATTTCATCATCTTTCTCCATTGAATGGAGTTAGACAAGGAATGAGGCCAGTGACTTGACAGCCAGGACTTCCAGCATGCGGGCCCCACGCCCTGGCTCTGCTGTGAGACGTACGGGCAGGACTCTGGCACTGCACACAGCAGATGCCAAGCAAACTGCTTCAGTGCTGACTTAACTCCTTGCTCTTCACTTGAGGTGTTTAACCCTTTCTCTGTTGTGTTGTCTTTCTCTCGTAGGTTCTGTTTGTGGCTGGCTTGGCTTTTGTAATTGGTCTAGAAAGAACATTCAGATTCTTCTTCCAGAAACACAAAGTGAAAGCCACCGGGTTTTTCCTGGGTGGTGTGTTCGTGGTCCTTATTGGTTGGCCTTTGATAGGCATGATCTTCGAAATTTATGGATTCTTTCTCTTGTTCAGGTAGGCCATTATTTTCTTCCCTTTACTGTGCCAGTGTGTCACATAACTATTACAGAATGCTGGGTAGTTTGGTTAATGTAAGAGGATCACTTCACCGCTGTTTAGACTGAGTCTTTTCATTTCAGGTCAGTCAACTATAAAAATGTTCCCTAATTGTAAATGACTGCCTGAATAGAGTAACAAAGTATTTGTTGAGTATTTTCAATGTTCCTTCCTCTGATGACTCTAGCTTGTGTCGGCTGGACACACAAAACCAGCCAGTACAACTGACCCCTTTTCAACTTGACACATAAACACATCACTATTAAGCCACAACCCTTCCTTTCTTATTCATTCCCCAAGATCTTAAATAATTTTAAAAGTCCCACGGTCTTTACAAACTCAAACACATTTAAAATTTCAGTTCCTTTAAAATAGTCAATCTCTTTAAAAATACGAAGTCTTTTAAAATGAAGTCTCAACTCTGGGCTCTAGTAAAATACTTTCAGGGTGCACTCACAATCAGATCAGAGCACAACAAAATTCTAACTGTTCAATATCTGGGATCCATTCAAGATCTTCTGGACTGTTCCAAAGGGCGTGGGTCACTTCTCTTGCTCTGCCCTCTGCAGCACACACATCTTGCCTTCTAGGCTCTGGCTAGCTCCACTCCACTCCTGCTACTATTCTTATGGTCATCCCATGATACTGGCATCTCCAATATGCAGAGGTCACTTGCTGCAACTGGCCTGCACTTTACCAGTAGCCTCTCATAGGCTCTCCTCATGGTGCCAAGCCTCAACTTCTTTGCATGATTCAGTCCTGGGCCTTTGCATGATTCAGCCACTGAGGCTGTACCTTCACCAATGGCATTTCCTGGCCTCTCAGAATACCAAGCCTTAGCTGCTCTCCATGACCCCTTCATGCCTTCAAAACCAGTGCCACCTTGGTGATGCTTACACATTACCAAGTCCAGCTGCCAGCACGAGGTACAACCTTGGCTGCCTCTAGAACACAGCTTCTCTGTGCTCTCAGGAAACACATCCCAGAAGATTTCACCTCAGTGATGCTTGTCTCTTCTTAATCTGCTAATTTCTTAGTCCAGCCAACCAGCATCAGATATCCCAGCACAACAAAATTTTTGCCTTAGTAGTTCTGGTATCTTGTTAATCACAGCTTTTTCTTAAGCTTCAGTTAACCAGAACCACAGGCTCTTAATTCAGAATAACACATGGCCCTGATAGAGTCTTTAAACTTCCCTCTGAAACTTTGCAAGCCAGGCCTCTATCCTCTGCACTTTCTTTCAACATTCTTCCAAGTTCCTAAAGAACACCCCACTGAGCTCTTAACACTCAATGGTTCTTCTAGCCCAAAGTTCCAAAGTCCTTCTACAATCCTCCCAAAAAACGTGGTCAGGTCTGTCACAGCAGTACCCCACTCTTGGTAGCAATTTGTGTTAGGGTTTCTATTGCTGCAATGAAACATCATGACCAAAGAGCAAGTTGGGGAAGAAAGGGTTTATTTTTTATTTGGCTTACACTTCCACATTGCTGCCTATCACTGAAGGAAATCAGGACAAGAACTCAAACAAGGTGGATCTTGGAGGCAGGAGCTAATGCAGAGGCCATGGAAGAGAGCTGTTTACTGGCTTGCTTCCCCTGGCTTGCTCAGCCCACCTTCTTATAGAACCCAGGACCAGCAGCCCAGGGATGGCATCACTCACCATGGGTTGGGCCCTCCCCCATTGGTCACTAAATGAGAAAATGCCTTTAAAGCTGGGTCTCATGGGGACATTTCCTCAACTGAGGCTCCTTCCTCTGATGACTCTAGCTTGTGTCAAGTTGACACACAAAACAGCCAGTACAACAGGGTTTGATATTTCTTTAGTGGGATAGATGGGTGGAGAGACATCATTTTCTTACGTAAATACGTTGCTTTATAGTGGCTGCTTCTTGACAGCAACATGCTTAGTGCATGTGCTGGTAAGAAATCCAGTACTGAACACACTGGAAATGTTGATCAGTTGCTATCTTGTGGGAACAAGTTAGGCAATAGGCAGAGGGTACATGGTGAGAAGATGTGTTCAGTAACACTGCTTGTATTTATTTTTTAAAATGTCACCTAAACCATGAAAATAAATTAAGTGCCAAATCTGTCTTAGAAAAGCTACCATTTCTAATACAGAAAACAGACTATAAAGTCTCAAAAACATACAGTGATGATGTTATGTCACCAAAGAAAGACACAGACTGTTCTAAGATCTTAGTAATCGGGGAGCTTATCCAGGGAGAGGCCAGGAATGTTCAGATAAGCTGAGACTTAAAGAATGGATCAGACCGCATCCTGTAGGTCAGCAAGAAGTTGACTAGTTGACTGACAGGAGAGACTGGCAGGCTTGTGAAAGCTGTTTGTTCTGTAAAGGGGGCAGCAGTTTCCCAATGGGAGTGTGGGCCATACACAGGAAGAGGCTGCAGTGAGGCCAAAAAGAATGTGTAAGCCAGCCAGGCTGCAAACTTTTCTGAATGAGCTGCTTATTAACTTACCAGATTTAGGCTAAGGAGCTATGTCTGCAGCAGAGAGGCAGGGACACAAAGATTTTTAAGCCAGAAACAGTTGAACCAGATAGGCATCTTAGAGAGACTGCTCTAGTATCAAAATGAAATGCCCATCCAGGTTCAGGGAGATTGCCCAGTGGCTAAAGGTGTAAAGGTGTTTGCCACTAAGCCTGAGGATAGACCTGAGTTGGATCCCCAGGACCTACATGGTGGGCTTAGAGAACTGACTCCTATAAGTTGTCCTCTGACCTCCACACCTAACATGGTATGTGCTACGTGCCCACACACACATTAATAAGAAAAATTTTAGGATGCATTTCAGAAAGAACAATTGGAGGCAAGGAAAATAGTTCAAAGGCTCAGACTTGGTGCCCAGTATAAAGTTAGGAGATTGAACATTAGCTGTTTGCCATTGGAGTGGAAAAAGAAAGCAGAGCGGAGTTAGGAGTAAGAATCACTGGGCTAAGGAAGGAAGGGCGGCTCTTAAGGCAAGTTGAGCATGTGAGAGACTGAGAGTGAATGCTGGCAACTATACAGTCTCCAGCAGTGGAGGTTCAAAGGCCAGACTTGGCCCCTGATGCCAGTACAGAACAAGATACCATTGTTTTATTGGTAAACTGCATTAATACATCAGCTTCATGATTTAAAGAGGCTTCTGGAAAAGTCCTCATGCTTCTGCTGAGTTTTGTTTATTCTGAGGGAGGCTTGGCTTAAGATCTAGAGCTTAAGAGTCTTTATTGTTCTTTCTCCAAATCCATACAACCCCCAGTAGCAGTGTATGAAGTCACAATTGTGTGGTTTTTTTTTAAGATACTTTTAAAAATGCATTTGAACTCAGTACTGCTAAGAAAGCAACCTGTATGTCTCTGAAGCATGTGCCTAGTTGGACTGGAAGAGCTGTTCCTCTGGGGTGGGTCAGTTCACTTCCTCTGGGGTCAGAGTTGAAGCTGGCAGCTGCTGACCTCTCTCATGGTACTTTTAAGAACCAGACACATGTTATTTCTTATGTGTTCTTAAACTCCTTTTCATCTTAGAGAGAGGTGGCCTCACTGACCCACACATAAACTAATTAGAGGCTGTGTTGCTTCTGTGGGCATGTATCCAACACCAAAAACTGGCAAGATGTGAGGCTTACCATCTGGTAGGTATTCTGTTGGTGGTGTTCTCATGGTTCCATGCATACAGGCCCAGCAGCTCATTTCTTCTGGTTACCCCCTCCCCCAGATCCCCTGTCTTCAGCAGTGGATCAGAAAGCCCATGGTCTAATCACAGCACAACTAGGTCCTGTTATACTCTGGGCACCATTTTACCAGTCATCCCATTGTTAACTGCGTTTGTTGTAACTGGTGACTCTGGAGTCTCCGTTTCACTTGGCTAGTGGTTCCTCCTGGTAGAAAGCATTGAAGTCTACTAACCTGTCTTCTGCCTCCAGGGGCTTCTTTCCTGTGGTCGTTGGCTTTATCAGAAGAGTGCCTGTCCTTGGATCCCTCCTAAATCTACCTGGAATCAGATCAGTAAGTAGTCATATATTTAGCAGTACATTTTTAAAACCACCCAAAGGAATAGATTTTGATGCCTTTTTATTGGGAGCTTGAATCATTGATGTGATTGAGTCATTGTGATAAAAATGATTGTGTCACATGTATCCCGGTTACCATGAAAACCAGAAATTAATCATTCATAGATCTGTGAAACCTGATGTTTCGTTTGAACATGCCATTTTCAGTATTGTTTTCTATTTTTGATGTTACTTCAGTTGATAATGCTAAGCTACTTTTGTGAATTGATAAGTGAAACTCTTCCTGCATTCAGGGTGCGTTCTGTGGGTGCATGATACTAACCTGCCATGGAGGCTCCATCTATTTTGGGGTCTCCGAAGCCTCAGGTTTTACCTGCCTTCCCAACTCTCTGTGGCAGACTCAGAATGGCTTTGCCTGCCTTCCTAGTACATACCTCTGTCATAACATGTGCCTGTTTTAATTATCAAGAAGAGAGCTCCAGAGCTGTGATCATAGTTCTTCAGGGCAGAGGTAGACAGATGGCTATTAACCATTCTCCCCAGGGCCCAGTATAACACCTGCCACTCACAGTAGAAATGCCAAACATTTTTCCCAAGTCCATGAATGAAGGGTGACATTTCACTGACCTCAGAGACCCAGTCAGTCTCATGACAACTGTAGGTGACTTCTTTTTAGTCATCTTCCATAGTCTGAAAACTAAGTGAGATCCTGAAATGTGGAGAGAATGCTGGAGATGG
>CABHPP010111553.1:2589-33772 GCA_902168425.1 Peromyscus attwateri | reverse complement strand
GTGGTTTGTAGCAGACAGGCCAGGCTGTTTCGTTTAACTCTGTCTCCAGTGTGTCTGTTCAAATAGCAGAGGCCGGAAAGCTAACAGCTATGCGTTTCAGACTCCCTGACAGCTAAGCGTCCTGGCTGACATGAATTCCCACCATTTGTGTAGGAGCATATGAAATCTGAAAGGCGGTATTGGACAGGACTGTCCTCTGAGCTAAACCGCCACCATCTGTATGAGTTCAGCTGTGCCTGCCTGCAAAAGTTCCCCGCAGCTGGGCCTGTTGACTGTTGGCATTCCTTCGCAGAAGGAGTATTCAGCCATGCCTCTCATCCAGGTGTATGCAGCTCTGCCCTGCTTGCCCAGGGCCTCGGGGAGGGGCTAGAAGTATATAGGGAGGAAGGATTAGGGAGGGGGCTCCATTTGTGCCGCCTTGAAGAAGTCATCATCCATGCTGAGTGTAGACGTTCTGGTGTGGCTACTTTAAGACCATCCACACCCCTGCCCATAACCCCAGTGCTCAATAAGTAAGCCTAAAATGCATGGGTTCCCTGAATGAACGTTGGAGGTATCATACCTCAGTTTGCTGTTGGACCTTTGGAGGAGGGGTAGACACTGTCCCCCAAGGGAGGGCATTTTAGCAATAGGTGGGCATCAGATAGGGCTGTCTTCCTGCTCTTCGGGCTATTTTCCGATGAGAAGGAAGGCTGTCATCTCATGTCTGGGCCCCGGTTCCCGGGATGTTGAGAATTGATCACAGCACAGCTGGAATCTGTCATGCCCTTTTGCAAGTTTTGTGGGCTTGGGGATCTGTCATGGTGGTGATAGCAGCGATGGTTCTGTGTTCTTCTGTTCGGTAGCCCCAGGGGTGGAGTTTCCTTGGGAGGTTGCCCTGGTTCTATAAACGTCGAATTTCCTGCATATCCATGTCTGCTGAAATGACATGAATCATTTGGACTCCTGTATCAACTCGTCGCATGTATAGCATGAGAGAACAGAAGATTTCAGGTGCATTTGATTTAGTACGTATGAAAGTTGCATGTCTATGTGTGTTATGTAATTAGTGTGTTAAATCTGCAACTTCACAGGCATTTAGTCTTGGACTGTCTCAAATATGCTAGGTGTTATTGTTAACATCCACCATCAACTTAACACAGCCAATCTGGGAAGAGGGCAAGTAAGGAATTGCCCCCATTAGACTGGCCTGGGGGCATATGTCCTGGTCACATCTTTGTCAGCTTGACCAAAGTTATCTCCTAAGAGGAACCTCAGTTGAAAAATATCTCCATCACATTGTCTGTAGGCAGGTCTGTAGGGACATTTTCTTAATAATAATTGATGTGGGAGGGTCTGGTTCCCTGGGAGCAGTGCCACCTCTGAGCAGATGGTCCTTGGTGCTGTAGAAAAGCGAGCTGAGCAAGCCCTATAGAGCAAGCCAATAAGCAGCACTCCCCTATGACCTCTGCCTCCATTCCTGCCTCCAGGTTCTTGCCCTGAGATCCTGCCTTGCTTCCCCTGATGATGGACTAAAAGCTCTAAGGGGAAATAAACCCTTTCATCCCCGAGTTTCAGTTATGGTCTTTATCACATCAATAGAAAGCTAAGACAACATGTCTGTGGGGCATTTTCTTGATTGCTAATTGATGTAGGAGGTCCCTGTGGGGAGCCCCCAAACAGCTTGACCACACGGCTGCCATGACAGGCTTAGAGGTCCAGATACAGCTTCTGGCAGGTAACACCTGGACCTAGCCATAAGCTGACCCCACCCAGTGGAACCTGCATCTAAGAGGAAATACCTGACATTCCAAACATTCCCTATAACCCTAGACAAAAGTCAGCCAAGCAGGGTCCTGAATCCTGGAAATACCCTTACCCCAAACTCTGCTATGATAAACCCCACCCTGCCTGGGCTCTGGGCTCTCTGCTCTCACCGATGTGTTGGACAGACAGAGAGACCAAGCCCCGGAGCTTGAAGATAATAAAGGCTCTTTGCTTTTACATACGGGATTCTGTCTCCATGGTGGTCTTTTGGGGGTCCCTGTGATCTGGGCATAACAGTCCCAGCCCACTGTGGGCAGCGCCATCCCTGCACTGACAGGCCTAGTGTGTATAAGGAAGGCAGCTGAGCAAGCCAGAGAGCACAAGCCGGTAAGCTGGGTTCCTCTGCAGTCTCTGCATTAATTCCCCGCCTTCAGGCTCCTGCCCTGACTTCCCTCAGTGACCGACTGTGACCTCGTAGTCCTAAGAAGAAATAAACCCTTTCCTCTCCAGGTTGATTTTTAGTCATGGTGTTTAACACAACAGACACCAGGTTGAAAGACTAGGTAAATAACGTTGGTGTTTATGGAGATGGCAAAAATTGGGCCAGTCGTTCACAAATCCTGAATGTGGGCTAGCTCTGCTGTAGGGACAAAGGACTCTTGCTTTTACCAGTTGAGGAGGGTGGGCGTAGAACAGACAGTGCGTTTTAGAAGGCAGGATACTCGAGCACAGAATCAATAGTTTTTGAGGGGGATTTCTGTGTGGCATCAGAAGTGGCTGAAGGAAGGAGGTGAGGAAGGCGTGAGATCAGTGGCTCACATATAACATCGTCTGTGTTGTGTCCACTGAATCCTCCTACTGACACCTGACACCTGTATTTCCAGGTTGATCTTACAAATGGGTAAAGTGAGGCTTCAAAGAGGCTGTGAAAAGTCACACAGCTAAGCGTCTGTATCAGAGTTCATATGACTTCAAAGTTCCTCTATTTGAATCTCCTGCTGACCTCCTTCCTGAAGCCCATTATTGGAGCCTTTGACATGACTGCTGAAGAGAAAGGCTGAGCTCCACTACAGAGGAGAGGTGCTTAAGCGACTCCCATAGCATCCTAGCCACAGCAGGTCCCCCAGCTCTCCGATAAGCCTGACTCACCTTGAGATTTCGGAGTCTGGCTGGAATTTATAATTAGCGCGGCATTAATTATTGAAAGTCCTTCTTCGGCATTTTTAAAACATACTTGGCAGCTCCTCAGTCCATAATGTTGCTCTAGAAGTGAGGTTCTGACATCTAGATATTTTAGGTATAAAAATAGCACAGTTAAGATGATACAGAATGCCAAGCAATGCCTGCACTTAGTTCCCATGGTAAAGTCAATTTGCCTCCAATTTCCAACACTCAGAGGTCTGTGTGGAGCAAGGAAAAGATAAATGCAAGAGATGAAATTCAGCAAGACCATGCCCTCTCTTCTTACTCCGTATCTTCATGCAAAGTACTGTGCCAGGCTGGGTTGGAAGTGGGGATGGCCAATGACCAATGTTTTTACAGATTTAAATTTTCAATTTTAAGATAAATAAATCATCGATTTCATAGCTACTTTTCTGGGAGAGCAGATAATCTTTCTGGGAGACATTCATTCAATGAATACCTTTTTTTAAAATTGTTTAAACATAAAGTATATGCATTTTAGAAGCCAGAAAACACACAATGTCTTCTTTTTTTTAAAATAGCTCCTCACAGTCTGCTTGTGTTCAGGGTAGCTGACAGTGTGCATTGCCCACAATGAAAGGAAAATGGCTTAAGTTCCTGAAGTGTAGAAAGAGGACTGAGGACATGGGACAATATAGTGACATTGATAGTAGGTAGCAAGAGGTGTATTCAGTACAAACAAAACAAAATCTCTCTCTCTCTCTCTCTCTCTCTCTCTATATATATATATATATATATATATATATATATATATAGTGTGTGTGTGTGTGTGTGTGTGTGTGTGTGTGTGTGTGTACACAAGTGCTCTCAGCTGTGTGTTTGTGTAGGTGTAAACCAAAGGTTGATATCAGGTATCTTACTTGATCACACCACACTTTATTTTTTGAGACAAGGCCTCACTGAACTTTATCATTTAGTCTAGACTGGCCGCTCAGCCAGCCCTCCCCGTTCACCTGTCTTAGTTCCTGGAATTAAAATTGCGTGGCCACGCCCAGCTTTTGTATGGGCCCTGGGGATGTGAACTTGGGTCCTCATGTCCGCACAGCAAGCACTCTGCCTTCTGATCCATCTTTTGAGTCCCACAAGTGAGAGCCTGGTCCTGCCCTGTGGTCCCTGGGTTCTTCTTGTGGCTGGGAAGCTGGAGGCCCATCTCCAGTGGTGGGAATGCAGATAGGGTTAATTGACTTCTTACATCTCTGGAGCATTTTACTCAAGATGACCTCTGGGGAGTTTTACAGTTCTGGAATGCCTAAGATAGAGCAGACAGGACTCTCTAGTTAAAACTGGTTTCTGACATGTGCTTCTGAGCCAGGTCATCTATTTTCTTTTATAGGAAGACTAGTATGTGAGGAATATGATAAGCAAGTGTTTTTTAAGATCTATAAATGCACCAGGGAGAGATATTTTATTTTCTTGAGTATACTGTTGAGTTCTAATACCTAACAAAGCATTTTTTCAGTGAATCAAATCAATATATAGATGTCTCCTGTCTTGTTTCTCTCTGGATATTAGGCTTTAGTGCCCTAAGCATAGGAAGCCACTTTAATATTGTGTGGGGGCTGGTGAGATGGCTCAGCGGTTAAGAGCTGCTGGCTGCTGTTCTGGAGGTCCTGAGTTCGGTTCCCAGCACCCACATGGCCACTCACAACTGCTGGTAACTCCAGCTCAAGGATCCAACACCCTCACACAGACTCACATGCAGGCAAAACACCAATACACATATTAAGGAAAAAAATAGCATACAAGAGATGCACATACACACACATACTCACAAAGACACATCAAAATAAGGAGGATAAAAACCCATCCAAACCCCAGGTCTATTACTTCAAAAGTCTCCAGCTTCATTTCTTTCTTTCTTTCTTTCTTTCCTTCTTTCTTTCTTTCTTTCTTTCTTTCTTTCTTTTTTTTTTTTTGTTTTTCGAGACAGGGTTTCTCTGTGTAGTTTTGGTGCCTGTCCTGGATCTCACTCTGTAGACCAGGCTGGCCTCGAACTCACAGAGATCTGCCTGACTCTGCCTCCTGAGTGCGGGGATTAAAGCGGTGCGCCACCACCACCCGGCTCTCCAGCTTCATTTCTTCACGGGTTTCCACCTCCCTTTATTTTTTTTTTGTTTTGAGACAGAGACTCGTGTATTCCTGGTCAACCTGGAACAACATGTGTTAGACCAGCCTGGGTTTGAACTCATGGAGACCCACTAGTCTCAGCTTCTGAGGTGCTGGGATTACAGGCCTATACTATCCCACCTGGCCTATACGTTCCTTCCCTCTCTCTTAAAGAAAGAGTTTCACTGTGTTGACTAGGCTGGCCTCAAACTCATGCGATTCACTTGCCTCTGACTCCCGTGTGCTGGGGTGAAAGGTATGAGCCTCCGTGCCCAGTTTTGTTTCTTCTCATTCCATTTGAGTAGGAGCTTCTCCCTAGAGCAGCAGCCACCGTGACCAAAGCAGATAGCAAGTGACATACATACATACACACACATATATATATATATATATATATATGTATGTATTGGCTGTAAGATGTTGAGCAGCAGCCCCACTGCTCACAAAGTACCCTGGTGTCTAATTGCGTAGACCTGACCTCAGACCTATGTCAGTAAGAGGAAGCAGGAAGCAATCACTTTTTTTTTTTTATTCCAAGACAGGGTTTCTCTGTGTAACAGTTCTGGCTGTCCTGGATCTCACTCTGTAGCCCAGGCTGGGCTCGAACTCACAGAGATCCACCTGTCTCTGCCTCCCAGGTGCTGGGATTAAAGGCGTCGCCACCATCACCTGGCCCGGAAGCAATCACTTAAGGAGAATGAAAACCACATTACATGTCAAGAATTATGGTTTTTATTTTTATTTTTTGAATCCATATTGGTCCTTGGAGAGATGGCTCAGCAGTTAAGAGCTCTCCCTGCTCATGTAGACTAACCCAGGTTTGGTTCCCAGCACCCACATGGCAGGTCACAACCACCTGTAACTCCAGTTCCAGGGCCTCTGATGGCTTCTTCTGACTTCTGTGGACACTAGGCACACACATGGTGTGTGTACATAGATTGGGGGGGGAGACACTCATACACACACATATAAAATATATATGTAATATATATACATAATATATAATGTGGGCTTAAATATTTATATATATATATATATATATATATATATATAAAATCTTTAAAAATACAAGTTAAAAACACCTTTAATCCCAGCACTCAGGAGGCGGAGGCAGAGGTTATGTCTGATGTAGAAACCAGCCTGGTCTACAGAGTCAGGGCTACACAGAGAAACCCTGTATTAAAAAAACCAAACTAAACCAACAAAACCCCTCCATATCTTTCCTATAAAAGGGAAAATACAAAGGAATCCATGCTTAGGTGAGAGCTGTGAAGCTGCTGAACCCCAGAAACAACAAGATCTTTAGAATCAGCCACCGAGAAAGCGGAATGAAAATGACGTCACTGTCCTTTGCAGCAACTAGGACACAAGAAGCCAGTGGGAGACCCTCTCCAAAAGGCTGAGAGGGGTCTGGAACTGTGTCATGTTCATGGAGTCCTTGCACAAGGTGCACAAAGCCCCGGCTCTGTCCCCAGCACAAAACTGTGCATAATGATGCACACCCCTAATCTCTGCACTCCTGAGGTAGAGGCAGCAGATCCGAAGTTCAAGGTCATTCTCTGCTAGGGTATCAGAGGCCAGCCTGGGATGCATGAGTGCCTGCCTCAAAAAACAATTGCTTAGAGAGAATTAACTGCCACCCCCAGAATTCCATATCCAGAAAAATTACCTTCCAAAACAAAAGTAACAATTTACATATAAACAGGAAATACATTCACAATCAGTTACAGTGAATTACAATTAAGGAAGAAAACAATCCAACAGATGGTCTAAAGAAAAAGGATTAAAATAATGTTTTTTAGAAGTGTGTATATAATTCCAAATAAATATTACTTGTGTAAAATACTTTTTGTTTTATGGCATTAATAAGAAGCTAATACTGAAATACTGTTCTGCATAGAAACATAGTTTATTGAGAGTAAAAAATATTCAAAGGTCCTTAATTGTTCTGGCAAAGTTCAAGAATAGTGATTTTCAATTTGTGGGTCACGACCCCTTTGGAGGTCGCATATCAGATATCTTACATATCAGATATTTACAATTACGATTCATAATAGTAGCAAAATTACAGCTATGAAGTAGAAGCAAGATAACTTTATGGTTGGGGGTCACCCCAACATGAGGAGCTGCATTAAAGGGTCGCAGCATTAGGAAGGTTGAGAACCACTGGCCAAGAAACTATTTAATTTTAGCCTCAGTTTAGATAAGTGGTCATAGTAACATTACAAAGAGGATTAATAAAGTATGTAAATTCAATCAACTAGAGATAAGGGGAAAATATACAATCAACTCCTCCAAAGATCAGGATCAGAGAAAAAAAAATCCTTGAAAATACAGAACAAGTAGGAACAGAAGGGTAAGATGGTAGGAAAAAAGACGGTTGAAGAGAATCGAACTAAGCATACGAAAAATGAGATTTTCCAAATGTGTTATTTTGAGTTGTAGCATATAGATATGGCCAAATTGAAAGTAAAAGAAGGAGAAAAATTACCCAGGAGAAACATTAACCAGGGCGGTCTGGTATAGTCACACCAGCATAATCGATCACTGTGAACCAAATGTTATTAAAGATAGACAGCATCAATGTGTCACATTTCAAATTCACCAGGACGACACATCGTTCTAAAACTGCATGCTTTTAATGAAGTAGCCTCAAATTTATAGACCCAAAATTGAGAGGACCTGGGGAAACAGATTCCTGCCCCCATCCCCTCAGCAGGGACTACTGCTCAGTGACCTGTGAGTCTAGCAGATCATACAGGGGAGGGGACAAATCTGGCCAAACACCTGTTGATGGCTCGGCAGGCAAAGTGCTTCCCACCATTCTAGCAAATGAATAAACAGGGGCATGCCTCAGTGTGCCTGAGGAGGGCAGCCCACCACAGGGAGGCCTGCCAGGTGAACTCTGATTTTTCTATGATGGGTTTGCAAATCAGTAGGGCTTTCACAACATTTAAAAATTATGTTTATTTATTTGTGTGTGATGTGGATGCACACATGGCTTGCCATGGAGGTCAGAGGACACCGTAGGGGAGTCCTCTCCTTCCACCATATGGGTCCTGGGAATTGAACTCGGGTTGCTAGAATGGTGGGAAGCATATAAAGAACAAATGAGTATCACAGTAAAGATATTTTAAAACTACATTTGTGTGTGTGTGTGTGTGTGTGTGTGTGTGTGTGTGTGTGTGTGAGAGAGAGAGAGAGAGAGAAACAGAGACAGAGACAGAGAGACAGAAAGAGAGATGTGGTGGCCCTCAGAGGCTTCCTAGTGAGACCTTACTCAGGGTCAGAGAGTCTGGGCTTGCTTTACCCAGCAGGGATGCATAATGGTATGATTTGGCCACCGTACCAGGTATTTTAAAAGGTCTACACTTGGCTGTACAGCGTGCTTTGATCTTGCAAGGGGGAGGTCTTTTGCCTCTCCCCTTGGCATATTATAAAAAGCCCTTTTGAATAAAGGACTGGGCGGCTGGGTATTGATCCAGGGCCCTCCCGAAGCTATCCCATGTCTCTGTCTTTCTTACTGCCTCTTTTTATCTTTCTATCTATCATTTCCTCATTCCTCTGTCCTCCACCCAATAACCCTTCGAAAGGTGGGTGCAGGTCAAAGCTGGACTCTGGCAGACTCCCACAGAGAGAGAATGTGTGCATGCTTACCCCATATAATCTGGAGACTGGATAGATGGCTCAGTCAGTCAAGTGAAGTATGAGGACCTGAGTTCGAATCTCTAGAGATAGGACAAGATGTAGAGTAAAGGTGAGTAAAGTTGGGGGAGCAAGTAAAGGTGCTGGCTGTGTAAACCTGATGATTCAGGTTGGCTCCCTGGGACCCACGTAAAGACAGAAGGAGAAAGCTGACTTACAGAGCTGTCCTCCGACCTTCACACACATACACCTGAGGCATACACAGACATGCACACATACGGTGATAGTTTTTCAAGTCAGGTACAGTGGCAAGTGCCCATAATTCCATTGCTGGGAAAATGAAAACAGGGATTCCTGTCCACCTAGTCTAGCCAACTGGTAAGGTCTAGGTTCAGTGAGAGATCCTTTCTCAAAATATAAAATAGAGGGAGATAAGCTGGTGGAATGCCTAATGTGCATGAAGCCCTGGGTTTCATTCCACCCCATAAATCAAGCATGGTGACACACACCGGTACTTTCAGCACTCAGGAGATAGGGGCAGGACTGTCAGGAGTTCATGGCCAACCTCAGCTGCATAGTGAATTTGAGGATAGCCTGGAGTACTGTCTCAAAACCAAACAAAAACTAAGGTGGAGAGTAACTGAGAAAGACGCCTAACATCAATGTCTGCTCACACACATGAGCATACATCCCCTCCAAATAAAAGTACAAAAGAATCTTCATCTTCGATAATATGCAGATGTAGATTCTCGTGCACACATGAAACATTTACGAACATCGATTAAGAGCCTGGCCAGAAAGCATGATTCAACCATTACTGATCTGAGGGAATTGGGTACTATGCAGACCGCATTTTCTAACTGCATCGAAGTTAATCTAAATGCCAATAATATGATAGATGAGATTCATAAAATTAGCTTTGAAAAGTAAAATACAGACTCTAGTAATCATGGGTCAAAGCAGAAGTCACAGTTGACATTCTTGAGGGGTGCTCAGGAGTGAATCCCAGGCCTTGTGCATGTTGGGCAGTGAGCTACACCTCCAACCCCTGTAGTTGAAGTGTGAGAACTTTAAAACATATTTTAATGGGGAATGTTGACAAGTGGGTATCCAGTTGAAAATGAATTAAGTAAAAAGTGTGTGTGTGTGTGTGTGTGTGTGTGTGTGTGTGTGTGTGTATGAGAAAGAGAGAGAGAGAGAGAGAGAGAGAGAGAGAGAGAGAGAGAGAGAGAGAGAGAAAGCGAGCCTCCGGTAGCCTAGACTGACTTTAAATTCATTATGTAGCCAAGACGGCCTCTTGAACTAAGGATCCTTCTGCCTTCACCACACAAGAGCTGGGGTTACAGGTGTGTGCCGCTGTGTCAAGGATCATGAAAAATTGTATACCAGTAAGTGAAAATGTAGAGAAAATTTACAAATAGAAAAAAAAATTCCTGCACTGGGAGAGCTAATTAAGCAGTCATTAAATACGTCCTCATGAAGAAAAAAAGCTGTTTAGATGCTCTATGACAGCCCTCTCAAACATTCGAAGAATAGGGCTTTCCATTCTCACAGAAGGCAGGGACTATGGGTGACATCAGGAAAATGGACGGCTAAGAATCTCCCCAAATTGACTTCTTCATAAGAGCGACTTGATTTCTGGTTTACTGGAAGACCTCACTTGAAAGCCTTCTATTTATTTCAACTGACAGAGCACCCAGGGCTTAAACCTTCTCTCACAGGTCTAGGCCAGGGTGTTTATATATAAAAAAAAAAATCCCAATGAACAATGAACAATATTAATGGCTGCCTGGCTGGATGTGTTCAGTGGTCCAGCCCATGATTAGCATGTGTGAGGCCATGGACTCAATCCCTAGAACCAAGAAGAAGGAGAAAAAATAAATCTGTGGCTGGTTGATACTGTGGGCAATGGTTGGAGCAGATAATTAACTAAAAAGAGCAGGAAGAGAAGCTGGAAGGACATGGTGGTATGCAATGTCACCCCAGCACTGGGGGGTGGAGTCACATCATGAATATGAGGCCATCAAGGGTGTCTTAGTTAACTTTTCTGTCACGGTGAGAAACCATCTTGACCAAGAATGACTTAGGGAAGAGTTTATTTGGAGTTATGGTTCCAGAGAGAGACGAGTCCCTCATGGAAGGGAGCCAGGACAGTTGTCCCCAGGTATGATATCAGAAGCAGGAAGCCAGAGCTTGAACCCTCAACCACAAGCAAGAAGCAGAGAGCATGAACTAGAAGTGGCATGAGGCTTTGGCTCTCAAAGGCTGGCCCCAGGGACACACTTCCTCCAGCAAGGCTGATCCAACTAGGCCTCTCCAAATGGTACCAACAAGGGACCGAGTGTTCAAATGCCTGAGACTGCCGGGGGGAGGGACAGGGGGCATGTCTCATCCGAACCACCATGGTGGGCTTCATGGAGACTTTGTCTCAAGAAAAAAAGTGAGGGGAGAGGAGAGGAAAGAGGAAAAGAAAAACTGAGCAATGGCATGTCCAAAGGGGCTTGTGAAAGCTTTCAGTGTATGCCTGGGGATCGAGGAAGCCCCACGTACATGTGTAGCTGTACGCATGCTCAGGAAAATAGAAACCATCTCTAAGCTTTCAACTCTAGCTGACCTTGAGCTGCCACATAAGCAGGAAGTTGGGACAGAGTATTATTGAACATAGTGATATAAACCTGTAATCCCAGAGCTTGAAAGCCTGAGGCAGGAGGACTGCAAGGTTTTGATCAGTCTGGGCCGTGTATGGAGACTGAGACTGGGGGAAGAATGTTTCTACTATACCTCACAATATAAAGACCAGTAGATAGATGTATTGGTTCTTGGCAACTAAGAAAATCTTCATCCAAGCGTTTGTTGGTCACTAAGGTAATCAAGTGAGGATTTCAGTCATGAACAACAAAGGATATAGTTAATTAGTCTGAAAAAGTCATCAAGCAAACAAGTATTTGTTTGTTTGTTTGTTTGTTTGTTTGTTTTTCGAGACAGAGTTTCTCTGTGTAGCTTTGGTGCCTGTCCTGGATCTTGCTCTGTAGACCATGCTGATCTCACAGAGATCTGCCTGGCTCTGCCTCCTGAGTGCTGGGATTAAAGGCGTACGCCACCACTTCCCGCCTCAAGCAAACAAGTATTAACCCTGGAGGGGGCGTACAGTTTCATCGTCACAGTAACCACATTTCGTGTCCTGTATGTTTCAACTCCAAAGGTTGTTTGCCTCACTTTATAATTTCTGCCTCCTCACTCTCCTTTGCGCTTGCCTGCTTTAGAAAAAGCATCCTTCCATTCTTTAACAATGTTTAAAATGCCCAATCTTAAAGTCTTTGTCCAGTAAGTCCAACCCTAGAGACCCCCTCAGTTTCTGTAGATTGTTTCTCCCCCCTCCCCCCACCATGGACAAGTGGCATTTCTTTCCATGTCTCAAGGTTTTGTTTTGTTTTGTTTTCCCTCTGAGAAGTGGGCATTTGCTCTTTCTCAGTTTTTAGCCATCATGAATAATCTCTCTGTGAACATTGATTTACAAGTTTTGTATTGACGCATGCTTTCCCTTCTGTTGGCTAGTAGGTCCCTGGGTATTCCTGGGCATTGAAGTGTTGCATCACATGAGGACTCTCTGTTTCCCCTGAGGAACTCACCAACGCTTCCGAAAAGGCCACACCATTTCACATTTGTGAGCAGGGTTTTCTTCAGCTTCCAGCCATCCTTAGGGATGGGAAGTGCTACATCCCCGTGGTTTGGATGTGTATTTCTGTCCCGGCGAATGCTGTCAAGCATTGGCTGCCCCACTTATCCGCCACTTGTATGCCTTGTTAGGACCTTCTTCTGTTTGCTGCCACGCTTTGGTGGCACTCTAATCGTAACACCTGTGGTACAGCCACTCCTTATTTCGAGAGTGTCCCTTTCACCCTTCTCTTGCTGGACAATAAGCACCTTCTTTCCTATTTTCATGGCTTCCAGAATAGCTCCCAGACTTTCTTCCTCGTTGCTGGTACTCCTTTTTTTGTCACCTGTGCTGGTCCTTCCCCAAATCCAGGCTGTCCTGACATTCAGTTGACTCTGTCAACGTCATGGTGGAACTTCTTCTGCTCTGTCTTCCTACGTGTGCCCTTGAAGACCTCATCCGGCTCACTGTTTTCAATACCACATTCATGCAGGAGACTCCTAACGTCAGTGTCTCCAGCTGGACCAACACCCCACCTCCCCGATCTAGCATCCACCTCCTATTCCTCATCCCCAGTTTGATATTTAACGCTTGTCCTCCACACTGAATTCCTCACCTCCTCCTCCAAAGCTGCCCTTTCCACGTCTTTCCCTTCTCAGAAAATGTCAGCTTCTCCAGACTCCTGATTGCTTAGGCCAAAAGCTGCACTGTCATCCCGAGGTCCTCCTTCTCTCACATCTTGGGTTCAATCTGTCGGTAAATCCTGACACTTCTGCCTTTAGAGTGTGTCCAGAATTCTCATCTCTGAGACACCATGAGTTCGCCATTAAAAACAGCATGCACACTGTGTGCATGCACATGCAGGCATGCACCTGCATTGGCACGCAGAGGCCAAGGGAGGACGTCGGTTGTCTTTCCTACTCTGCTTTCCATCTTACTGCCTTTAGGAAGGTTCTCTCATTGAACTTGAAGATCACCATTTCAGCTAAGCTGGCTGGTCAGGGGCTTCCAGGATCTGTCTGTATCTGCCCCACCCCCAATGCTGGGGTCACAGGGACACCCAATGCCTTAGTTAGGGTGACTAGTGCTGTGATGAAATACCATGACCAAAGCAACTTGGGGAGGAAAGGCTTTATTTGGCTTAAGCTTCCACATCATAGTCCGTCACTGAAGGACGTCAGGACAGGAACTCAATCAAGCAGGGCAGGAACCTGGAGACAGGAGCTGATGCAGAGGCCATGGAAGGGGCTGCTTTCTGGCTTGCTCTTTCTGGCTTGCTTAGCTGGCTTATAGAACCCAGGACCACCAGCCCAGGGGTGGCCCCACCCACAATAAAGTGGACCCTCCCGCATCAATCACTAATTAAAAAAATACCCTACAGGCTTGCCTACAGCATGATAGTATAGTGGCATTCTCTCAGCTGAGGTTCCTTCCTTTCTGATGACTCCAGCTTGTGTCAAGTTGGTATAAAACTAGCCAGCACACACAACCATGCTTGGCTTCTTACGTGGGTGCTAGGGATTGGAACTCAAGCCATATGCTTGCACAGCAAACATTCTTATTCACTGAGCCATCTCCAAAGCCCCACATACACATTTCACATATGCATTTTTATGATAGACCATGGGGTTTCCTGTATATGATGGGGTTCTAACAGCATAAAATAGGGCTAATAAAGATGATACCCTAAGTAAAACATAGAGGTATTCACATATTGTCTCATAATTAATGTTTATAATACTCATGGGTGTTTATGTCACACAGAACTGTTTCAAATAGTCCTTTACCAAAATAGGGCAAGAGCAAGAAACGAGCCTGTTTCTGGAGGCTGGTTTGTGGCACTTTTTGTGCAATTGGTTTGTATAGATTTAATTCTGTCTTTTAAAAAGGAGATGGTTTAGCAGTTATGATCATGTACTGCGCTCTCTCTCCCTCCCTCTCTCTCCCCCTCCCTCCCTCCCTCCCTCCCTCCCTCTCTCTCCCTCCTTCTCTCTCCTTCCCTCTCCCTCTCCCCCGCCTCACCAGGATGCTGCTGCTGTGCTCCCCACCATGATGGTCATGGATTCACCCTCTGAAACTGTAAGCAAGCCCTGATTCAATGCTTTTCTTTTGTAAATTGCTTTGGCTGTGGTACCTCTCCATAGCAATAAAAGAGTAATTTGGACACCCACAGATACACACATATACACATAATTTTTAAAATAACATAAATCTTTTTAAAAGGTATAACTGATATTCCGTAAATGATTAAAATGTCTTGTGCAGTTTGTTGTGAGAGGTGTAGCTGTGGGTGCGACCATCCTCACATCAGGGCCACATCTTTACCACCTCAGAAGATCCCCCCACCCCAGCCTTTCCTTCCACCGCCCCCTCCTTTCCGATCTACTTCCGGCTTTTATAGATGGTTCGCATGTTCTAGAGTTGGACATAACCAGAGCTGGACATCCTGTATCCTTTTTGGCTCCTTCCACTCAGCCCTTTGATGTCTTATTCGCATTGTGTGGTTGGAAAAATAGATTCCTGTAAGTTATGTAACTTCCTAAAGTCCTGCAGTCACAGCAGTGGGCCTGGGATCCCAACCGATTTTTGCCTGTTAGCAAGTATGTTAAAAGCGAAGTCCTGGAAGGCTAAATGGATTGTTCAGAGTTGCTTTACCAGTGAGCGGCCAAAGTAGGACAAACCCCACTGTGCCGCTCACTTTCCTAGTTATTGATGTGGCTCCTGGAAAGAGCATATGATTCATTTTAGATTTCACTGAGATGGTGTTTTCAGAAGTCCTAGTCACTGCCTTGACCTTGTGGATGGTCTCAGATAGAAAATTCAGTGTGGCAGGTTTTGGCAGAGGCTGCCTCCAACCTTCAGAACACAGAAGCCAAGTTCCTTAGAAACTGTCTTTTATTTTCCATCCAGTTCTTGTCTCCTTTAGGAAAGAACCATTGGTTGGATAAGTTTGTTTTCCTCTCCTACCACATGTTCCCACTTTCCTCTCTCCATTTTCTTTTCCTTCCTTCCTTCCTTTGTTATATTTTTCTATTTCTAATTTTCTACTTCTATTTCTATATTGTTCTGTTTTGTAAATTATATGTATGTGTGTGTTTGTGTGGGAGTATGTGCACATGAGTGCAGGTGCTTGTGGAGGCCAGCAGAGGGCGTCAGATCACCTGGAACTGGACTTACAGGCAGTTGTGAGCTACCCAATGTGGGTGCTGAGTACTGAACCTGGTTCCTCTGCAGAAATAGTAACTAGTATGCGCTCTTACTCACTGGGCCATCTCTACAGCCCCCACTTTTCTCAAAGAGCTCACCGTCCCTTAGTCCCCCTCAGCTCCTTCAGTAGCCCTGCTTTCTGCTCCAGTTGGTCTAAACCATCAGAGTAATGCATGAAATAGCAGCAAAAGTATCTGTTTGTCAGACAGCCCTGTTGTTACAGCTTAATTTCTGACCAGTGTATTTGCTAAGCTTACAGACTGCTCTTGGTTGCTATCCTAGTCGTTTTTCTATTACTGTGACAAGACCATGGCAACTTAGAAAGCTTTTAGTTTGGGGTTCACTATTCCAGGGGGTTTGAGTTGCTTTTCTTGTTTACTGTGACCAAATGCCAATAAGAAGCTCCTTTGTGGGGGAAGGGTTTATTTGGGCTTACAGTTGGAAGGGATGTGGTCCATCGTGTCAGGAAAGGCACAATGACAGGAGCATGAGGCAGCTGGTCACATGGCATCCACAGTCAGGAACTGATGATGGATGCTGGGGTTCAGCTTGCTTTCTCTTTTTGATTCAGCCCAGGCCCCCCCAGTCTGTGGAATGGTACAGTCTGCATTTTAGAATGGGTCTTCCCATCTCAATTCACCCAACCTAGATAATCCCAGACATGCCCAAGTCTTGTTTCCATGGTGATTCTTAGTCTCATGGAGTTGACACCATCACGAATGCCTTGATAGCTGAGCGATCCCATGTGTTCTGCCTTACAAAGCCATTTAGTGCCTGCAGAATGTGGTCAGGGGGTTGTTAACTTGTTGAAAAACAAGTTTCAAAAGCCAGGAAACAATTTATGTAATGAATAAGAGAATGACACCCTGAACATGGCATTGAAGTTATTGAATGGTTGCCAGAAAGATGAGGAAAAGATCTCCATGGTGTTGCTTTTTCATCTTTGTATGGGTGTGTAATATGGTATGATGTGTGTGTGTGTGTGTGTGTGTGTGTGTGTGTGTGTGTGTATGTGTGTGCAATTGCATGTACACATACTCATGTGCCATGGCATGTTTATGGTCAGAAGGCAGCGTCAGGTGTCCATCCCCACCTTCCATGTTGTTTGAGACAGGGTCTTTGCTCGCCACTCTGTGCACCAGTTTTGCTGACCCATAAGCTCGTGGATTCTCCTTCCTCTGTCGCCTATTTTTCTGTAGAAGAACTAGGATTATTACAGCTGCACATTACTGCGTTTGGCTTTTGATGTGGGTTCTGGGAATCAGCACTCAGGTCTTCATGCTGTGTACAGCAAATGCTTTACCCCCTGAGCCATCTTCTTGGCCTCCATCAGTGTTTTTACATCCTATGTCTTAGAAAGCAATTAGAACCATGTGCAGCTATTGTGCTCCATGTATGCTGGGTTTATGTTGGATGCCAAGTGCTTCAGCAGAGTTCCTAGGGCGTTGGCTAACCGGCCTGTCAAGGGTACTCATCTCCTCTGGGGTGAAGGATTTTAAGGAGCTAGAAGAAATGATGATAGCTCTCCTATCATGAAACACAAGCTTATACTCCAGGGGAAATATGTCAGTGTGAACATTAATTGATACATGAACTAGATTTATAAAAACCTAAGCCAGCAAGGACTAGAAATCATCCCTGCAGTCTGGCTGTATAAGCCTCAGATTCTTAGATTTATGCCTAGTAACTCAACCGCGTAAGAAGAAAGTAATAAACATTTTTTAAAGAGTATGATATGTGATAGGGAGTTAAGTCAGCCTCAATCCTTCTCCTGGAAAGTCCTAGGTTATAGATTTGAGATTGCATTTATGAGACTGAAACAGCATTTAAACACCCCCCCTTTTTTTAGAGGTAAGTGAACTGTATACATGGAAACTGGCAAATTTTTAACAAAGAAATAAACAAAATGTAACCTTTGCAAGGAGACTTTTTATGACTCCCACGCTTGTGAAACCTGCTTAGTCATATTTTTGGTATTTTTGGCATCTGTGATATTATCTTTAATTTATTTGTTGGTTGGTTTGCTTTTATGCAGCATGCCAAGCCAAGGAGGTTAGATACAGGGCAAAATGTATATAGGTGATAAGAGAGAATCCCATAAAGCATGGAGGAAGAAAGGAGCCAGGGTTCTCTGCTTCAATACCCAACTGAAAGCCATGGAATCCAGAGAACAGAAGTGTGATGTGAACAGTAGGGTAATAGGTGGAAGTGTAATGTCCTAATTCGGGTAGGATCTCATCTCTTTCTGACTTCAGTGACATTTCATTTCAGAGATACCAAGTTCCTGGATCTCTCTATTTTTGAATGTCCTACATTCTGTGAGTACAAAGTGGGGAAGACACAGACTGTGGAAACAGCTGAGGCTGCTCACACGCTCTTCAATTACCTTGGTAATGTTGTTTTCCCTCCCTGAGTTTCACTTTTCCCATATGTAAAATGTGCCCACCACCTAGAGACCTGCTGGGATTCATGAAGGTCATGAATGTAGTGCTTAGCAAACAGGAAACGCTCACACTCTCACACATGACCAGAGAGAAGGGAAACCACTATAGGCTACTTTCATGGAGCCAAGAAAACCCACACTTGCTCCTGGTCCACTTTTTTTTTTTTTGACAGGGTTTCTCTGTGTAACAGCTCTGGCTGTCCTGGAACTCACAGAGATCTACGTGCCTCTGCCTCCTGAGTACTGGGATTAAAGGCGTGCGCCACCACCCGGCCATCACTCCTTTTCATTTATATATTATACACGTGTGTGTGTGTGTGTGTGTGTGTGTGTGTGTGTGTGTGTGTGTGTGTATGTGAATCTGTGCACATGAATGTAGGTGCTCACAGAGGCAAGAAGAGGGCATCAGATTCCCTGGAGCTGGAGTTACAGGTATTTGCGAACAACTTAGCATGGGTGCTGGGAACCAAGTCAGGTCCTCTAGGAACTCTTGAGCTATCCCTCCAGCTCTGTTGAAACGGTCCTTAATTGCTGTACTGGCTAATTTCTTTGGTTTATTTGGTTTTTAAGATTTATTTATTATTATATATACAATGTTCTAATGTTCTGCCTGTGTGTATGCCTGCAGGCCAGAAGAGGGCACCAGATCTCATTATTGATGGTAGTGAGCCACCCTGTGGTTGCTGGGAATTGAACTCAGGACCTACTGGAAGAACAGCCAATGCTCTTAACCTCTGAGCCATCTCTCCAGGCCCAGTTTATTTGTTTTTAACTTGACATATGCTAGAGTTATTTGGGAAGAAAGACTCTCAATTGGGAAAAGGCACCTGACATATTGGCAAGTCTGCAGGGCATTTTCTTGATTGATGATTGATGTAGAAGGGCCAGCCCAGTGTGGGTGGGGCCATCCCTGGCCTGGTGGTCCTGGGTTCTATAAGAGAGCAGGCTGAGCAAGCCAAGGGGAGCAAGCCAGTAAGCAGCACCCCTCCATGGCCTCTGCATCAGCTCCTGACTCCAGGGTCCTGCCTAAGAGTTCCTGCCCTGACTTCTTGAGAAGACAATTGTGTATTTATTCCATGTATTAGAACCCCTGGTCATGTTTGAAGTCTCTGCCACAAGGTTTGCCTTGCTGCCTTCTTTAGCATGATCTTGGCATGGTTTCATGTATCCAGTGGTGCTCAATAAGTGTTAGCTGGAGTAATTTAGTTTCCTTCTTAGCCACATGTCTTTAAAGGATGGTATGAATGATCTTAACTCACCCTCATTTGAATATTTAACAGCTCAATTATCTTTCCCTATGTTAATTTTATAGTTGCATTTGTTACATGCCTTACAGATAATACAGGAGAATGAAATCCTTGCCATCCCCACTCCTCTGAGGACTTGGAGATGAAATTTACATGATAATTAAGAAAACTATGTGCCGGGCAGTGGTGGTGCACGCCTTTAATCCCAGCACTCGGGAGGCAGAGACAGGCAGATCTTTGTGAGTTTGAGGCCAGCGTGGTCTACAGAGCGAGATCCAGGAAAGGCACAAAGCTACATAGAGAAACCCTGTCTCAAAAAACCAAAAAAAAAAAAAAAAGGAAAGGAAAAGAAAAGAAAAAAAAAAAAGAAAACTATGTAAAATGGATGCATTTTATCTAATGTTGGAAGAAGGCCAAGATACCGACTATACACGTGTGCCTGAAAAGTGAGGCTACTCCGAAGTTCAGTTTTACATGCCCTGCAGTTCACACTTGAGGAGACTGGTACTGGATTATGATATAAATACTCATTATATCATCATTGAGTCATGGTTCTGAGAAATCTTGCCCCACAGAGGGAAGACATCTTCAAGAGCCAGATGACAAAATCCCCCTCTTTGAAGGGTTTATCTCCTGGCCCACAAGACACCCCACTCAGGTTTACCTGGAACACCCACATGTGGCCTCTGCTGCAGGGATACAGGTGCCGCTGGCTGTAGCAGCCTTGGGAGTTTGCATTTCACTGTTCTCAGCCCTGTTTCAGATCCTGTTGGATGGCAATGGAACTGGTTGTAATTTGGCTTCTATCCTGTCCTTGTGGCTCTGATAGCTTCAGGTCTTATTTTACACTGGTAATACATGAGTGTGATGAAGAAGATGCTTCCAAAATATTCCGACCAGATTGTTTGAGGGCTGTAGGGTAGCGGATGACCTCCTTTTTGGAGCCATCTCAACTCTGCCTCTACCCGTGCTTTCTGTGACAAGTGCCTCGACAGAGCTGCTGGTCTCCCACTTGGAGGAACTTAGCCACTTCCTTATTACTTTACTTCTCTATATTATTATTCCTGTTTCCTGTTTAGGCTTTCGCATATCTCTGGCTGGCCCCAACTCATGATGTAGCAGAGGTTGACTGTGAATTTCAGATTTTCCTCTCTCTACCTCCTGAGTGCTAGCTTTACAAGTTTGCATCTCCACTCTCAGTTTATGCATTGCTAGAAATCAAACCCAGGATTTCATGCAAGCTCAGCAAACACTACCAGCTGAACTGCACCCTAAGCCCTTGCTTCCCTTTTAAAGTACTATCTTGTTGTGTGTTCCATTTTACATGCCCTGTAGTTGGCACCCAATGGAATTGGTACTTGATTTTACTACAAATACTCATTCTATCATCAATGAGTCTGAGAAACCTTGTTCCAGCAGAGACAAGACATCTCCAGGAGCTGGAAGCTTGCAAAATCCCTCCCCACTCTGCTGTCTTAGCTCAGGTTTCTATTGCTGTGAAGAGACATGGTAACCATGGCCACTCTCATAAAGGAAAACATTTAATGGGGTGGCTTACAGTTTCAGAGGTTCAGGTCATTATCATCATGGTGGGACATGGTGGCATGCAGACAGACATGGTGCTGGAGAAGGAGCTGAGAGTTCTACATCTTGATATGCAGGCAACAGGAAGTGAACCGAGACACTGGATATGGCTTGAGCATAGATGAGACCTCAAAGCCCACCTCCACAGTGACACACTTCCTCCAAAAAGACCACAGCTACTTCAACAACGCCACACCTCCTAATAGTGCCACTCCCTTCGGGGCCATTTTCTGTCAAACCAACACATCTGCCTTTGATTCCAGAGCTTAGGAGGTGGAATCAAGGCAGATCTCTGTGAGTTCTAGGACATCCCAGGCTACAAAGTGAGACCCTGTCTCAAAAACGATGTGCCATCTTGTCAGGACAGCAAGATCAGCAGGTTAACAGTGTTGTCTGTGTGGGCCTGATGACCTGAGTTTGATCCCCAGATCTCACAGTGGAAGGAGAGAACCAACTCCAGAAAGTTGCCCTCTGACCTCCTGACACACACTGTGGTACATATGTGCTCACATTCACACACATACACACACCCACACCCACAAATAATAATAATAATAATAATAATAATAATATAATGGCATAAGGAATCATCTTTTTCTTCTGACTTCACAATTTTTTGGTTAGTTGGTGCAGCATGGCTAGTATGGTGGTGAGCATAGCTGTCTTCCAAAATTTATTGATAGCATAGATCATGTATCCTCCCAGGTATTTTTAATTAGATACCTAAAATTGGTATTTTAAGTTCAAATCATTGCAAAGAATATAACTTCCGGTGCAGCAGACACAGTGAAAACAAGTCTCTCTTTTAAATGTGTTCCATCAGTTAATTACTATAGATGCTCAATGCCATGTGTTTTTCAGATGCTTATGACAGCTCTCCATTAACAGTTTGAAATTTTTATTTAGTCCTTTTCAACTATTTCGTATTTCCATCCCATTTCACCTAGAAAATTCTATTTCAGTGTAATGTATTTTTATGCCCGAAAGTCTTTGATTGGCCATTCTAGCGTCATTTGCTGTGACAGATACACCTCTGCATATATATTGAAGTTAAATTTTGTTTTTATTTCCTGTATCCTTGGGCTTTAAGCATTTCAAAATATCTTATTTGAGTTATTATCTCTAGGACATAATCAACATATCATAAATACGTTACACATTTTATGGGTAACATGAAAAGTAAAATTGTATTGAAAGGGAACCTGTTAACGAGATGAGTGAGGCTACTTTTTTATAGTTTATGTATTCATGGATGAATAAAAGTATTACTGTTGCCAGAAGGTTCACTATTATTGCTGTTGAGACAGGCAGGACAGACAGTCACTTGATTTTCCGATTTTTCAACATTGTAAGTAGAAGAGCAAGGAAAGCTCGCTGTGCTCATAAAAAGAATGGATGGGACCTTGGAGGGGTCATGTTGTAGCTCAGGTCTACTTGTTTACCCCTAACTTGTATTTCAAGAGTCATATGAACATGTCATTTGGATGTCCATTGACTGGCAGCGTCTTGTTCTACATTCCCTGGGAGCTTGCTGGGCTTAGGGAATGCGCTCTTCACCGTGTCACTCAGCAGGGTCAGCATCCTGTGGAACTGTACCTTCGCCCAGTAAAGTTCCACCACACTTCATGAGCTGAGGAAGAGGCATGCCTTTCCCTGGCAGAGAGGATGGGGGCACCTGTGGAAAGGAATTGGGGGCTGCTGGGGAGCAGGAGGAGCCTCACAGGAGCAGTTGCCCAGGCTGACATTTAGGAAGGGATACTATGGAAAGTGAGGCTATGGAGGTTAGTGCCCTTGGGCCAGGTACGGAGGTGCACACCTTCAATCCCAGCACTCATGAGACAGAGCTAAATGGATCTCTGTGAGTTCGAGGCCAGCCTGGTCTACATTAAGGAGTCCCCAATCAGTCAGGGCTGCGTGAAAAAAAAAATGATAGTGCTCTTTAAATTATCCATGTTATTGCCTCCTGTTGGAAAGTCTTGTCTGTGAGCTCAGGGTCCATGTTGACCAGCTGGAAGAACTCTGTTTTTCTTATAAGTTGTGGTTTGGATATGAACTGTCTGCTGCACGGAGCAAGGTTTCCCACCATAACCATTTTAAGTATACAGTTCAGTGTCATTAAGTGTCTTCCTCTTGTGCAACATCCCCCCTGCCATGTAGCTCCAGAACCTTTTCATCTTGCAAAGCTGTAATTCTGTATCCATAAGACAGCAGCTTCCTAACCCCACTTCCCACAAGCCCCGGCAGCAGAGTTAATTATATTTTAAATATTGGGGAGTGTGTAAGGCCTCCCTCTGGGAGGCTGAACTCCAAAACTTGAGCCATTTATCCCGGCTCGCCTTACACATCACACTGGAGGGTCGTTTACCAGATTTGGAGTTCTTTCTACAGACTCTTACAAAAATCAATACCAAAATAAAATGATGTAAAATAATTCCCTGAATCTAGGGAGGGTTTTAGTGCCACCACAGAAAAGAACGACAACATTTT
The DNA here is from genome assembly GCA_902168425.1 of Peromyscus attwateri. NCBI lineage: Eukaryota > Metazoa > Chordata > Mammalia > Rodentia > Cricetidae > Peromyscus > Peromyscus attwateri. The sequence goes on along the minus strand of CABHPP010111553.1, from coordinate 10,449 downwards.
GTGAGGATTTTTCCAGGCCTCACTTAATATTATCTTTGATACCTTTAACAGTCTCTAAAGTTTAGTAATACTCACTTATAGTAATAAAGATTTTCCTGGACAATTTTAATCAATTTATAAATGTTTTATTGGATAGGAATAGAGTTTCTCAGGGCTGCCAGAATAAAGTATACACACTGCATAGCTCAAAACAGAAATATATTTCCTTGTAGTTCTGGACATTAGGAGTTTAAGATGAAAGTGTCAGTGGTGTTGCTAATTTGTGAGGGCTCTGAAGGAAAAGTTTCTTCTCTATATCAGCTGCGTGTGTGTGTGCATGTGCACATGCATGCACTTGTGTATCTGTGTGTGTGTGTTGTAGGGGAGTGAACCTGGGACTTCACCGTTGTTGGACAAATGCCCTACCACTGAGCTACACCCATTTCCTATGTCTGGTTCTTATCTTCTGCTGATGACTGGAGATCTTTGGTGTTGCTTGACTTGTAGATCTGTAGTTTCAGGCTTTGCCTCCTAGTGGGGAGCAGATGAAGTCCTGGGTGAATGTGTATTGCTGATGTGAGCACCGCCTCTACATACATGCTGTGGCTCGTAAGTGCGCGCGCGCGCACACACACACACACACACACACACACACACAATTTTAAAAAGAAAAAAACAACCCCATAGATTTAAATGTATGACAAAAAAAATAGTGAAAAAATATGACTTTCAATTTATCAGAATAGGGAAAGAATATATGATCTGGGCGTAAAAAGTTTTCTTTTCTAACTTTTTCTGTATTTAGATTTTTGTTTGTTGGTTAGCTTGTATGTTTTTTGTTTTTTTTTTTAGACAGGGTCTCTGTAGCAGAGACTAGCCTTGAACTTCTGACTCCCCATCCTCCACTTCTGGCATGCTGGCGTTACAGGTGTGCACCAAGCACTACTGGCTACGAAAAGGATTCCCAAGAAGTTTTCCTCTGGTCAGGTTTTAACTGATGGAAGAGGAATAGAATTTATCAAAGTGCCAAGAAAGTACTTTGAAAAATCTTAAGGCATGTAGGGAGAAAGGACCTCCACTGTTTCACTTGGTGTTTCCGCATCAAACCCTAAGCGCAGAGCTGCCCCGGAGAGGGAAAAGAGGCCAGGAAAAGCTTTGTCTGGGCATGTGTGACTTAGCGCTTCTCTTGCAACAAATCAGATGCACGCGGGCTGGAGAGTCGGCTCAGTGGTTAAGAGCACTTGCTCTTTCAGAGGACCCAGGTTGGAGTCCCAGCACCCACATGGCAGCTCTTAACTCTTTGTAACTCCAATCTCAAGGGATCCAAAGTCATCTTCTGGCTTCTGTGGGCATCAGGCATGAATATGGTACACAGACATACAGGTAGGCAACCCCCCCCCACACACATATAAATAAAATAAACCACTGTTAAAGGTGCACATGATACTTTATTTTACTCTTCAAAACTGTTACCTGTCGTTTGTTTTTGCTCTTGGGGGGGAGGGGCGCCTACCACCCAGCTCCCAAATAAATCACACCGAGACTTATTATTACTTATGAATGCCTGGCCTTAGCTTGGCTTGTTTCTTGCCAGCTTTTCTTAAATTATCCTGTCAAGTTTTTTCCTTTGGGCTTTTACCTTTCTCTATTTCTGTATACCTTTTCTTCCCTTCTTACTCCATGTCTGGCTGTGTAGCTGAGTGGCTGGGTGGCTGGTCCCTTATGTCCTCCTCTCATTCCTTCTTCTCCTCCTCCTAGATTTCTCCTTCTATTTATTCTCTCTGTCTGGCAGCCCTGTCTATCCTTTCTCCTGCCTCGCCATTGGCTGTTTAGCTCTTTATTAGACCATCAGGTGTTTTAGACAGGCACAGTAACACAGCTTCACAGAGCAACATAAACAAAAGTAACACACCCTAAAATAATATTCCCCAACAGTTACCTGTAGATGAATTGCTAAATGGTCTTATTAAATAAGAAACACAGAGCCAGATTTGGGGGTGAAAACCTGAGAGATCAGAGGAATAGGAAAAGCCACAAGCCAGCCTCACCTCACAGACACCTCAGTTTCCAAAAAGACCTACTTCCTGTCTACCCACACCCATATGCCTTGCTGTTCTGCCATCTCATTTGCTCTCTTTGTCCAGCTGCATCACTTCCTCTTCCTGCCCAGCTCTGTCACTTCCTGTCTGTCTGTACAGACCTCCAAATCTTTATGGTTAACTAATGTTGGAATTTAATGCATGTGCCACCATGCCTGGCTCTGTTCCCAGTGTGGCCTTGAACTCACAGAGATCCAGACAGATCCCTGCCTCCCAAATGATAGGATTAAAGGTGTGTGCTACCATTGCCTGACTTCTATGTTTAATATAGTGGCTGGCTTTTTCCTCTGATCATCAGATAAACTTCATTGGGTTGCACAAATAAAATATCACCACAGTTACCTGAGCTGGACATGGTAACACACACCTGCAATTCCAGCAGTTGAGAGCCTGAGGTAAGATTACCGTGAACTTGAATTCTCGGCCAGCCTGGGCTACATAATGAGTTTTAGGCTAGTATGGACTTTATAAGTGACTATCAGATCAGCCTGGTATACTAAAACCCTGTTTCAAGAAACCAAAACCCAAACCCCAAAACATAAAATCAAACTGTCATCTGATCAAGAATGTACTTGACATAATTCTAATGGCACTTAGTGTTTTCCCTCTTACTGATGACTTTCTAGACAGCATGTGAACCTAGAACGAAAGTGTGGAAAGTACTAGAATAGTAAATGCCCCGCCCTCACTGTTTTTATGCTCTACTCCTCTCATTTACTTTTTGGTCAACTTTATTCTCTGACAGTCCCGAGCACACAGGGGAGGGCAGTGGGTTGTGATTGATCATGTTTACTGGTGCTCTAACTGGGATTTGAAACTTTATAGTCTAAATAAGAGTTAGAATTATGTCTTGCAGAGTCATTGGCTTGGAAACTATTTTCATGAGAAATCATATCTCATTTGATTAAAATAAAGACAGAAAATTCAACCTCGGGGAAGGCTCATTTGTCTCCTAAGAATAGCATTTCTGATAGTCTAAGAAATTAGAGGTGGAAAAATCAATTCCAGCTAATCTACCAGCTTGTCAGAAAGGGCCGCTGTCTGCAAAATATAGTCTAGTTCTTTGTCCAGGTTAATTTTAAATGTCTCAAGGGATGGAGCACTCCTTATATCTCTTTGAAGTCTTTTTTTAAAAATCTTATTGAACCTACTAAGAATGCTTTCTAATATGAAACCTTCATGTTAAATATTATTATATACTATTGCTTTTAATCACTTTGTTTTCCTATATGAATGCCATTTTCTTCCCAAATTCAGTTTTTATATGCTTAGGTATTTCTGACAAAATTGATATCCTTTTTCTGTCTCTCTGTCTTTTTGTCTCTCTGTCTCTCTCCAGGGTCTCATATAGTCCACATTGGCCTCAAACCCACTATGTAGGTAAGGATATCCTTGTGATCATTTCTGCCTTCATCTCCTGAGTATTAGGGTTACAAGTGTGAGCTATCACTTCCAGTTTATGGGGTGCTAGGGACTAAACTCAGGACCTCATGCATGCTGGGTACTCACTCTATCAATGAACTAAGTCCCCACCTTCAGAAGCTAGCCTCCATTTAACCCAGAAGTAGATGTTTGCTATTAATGATTTCTCTGTCTCTGTCTCTCTGTCTCTCTCTCACACACACACACAGAGTGAGGAGAGAGAGAGACAGAGAGATCAGAGATCTTCCATGTAGGCATGTAGGGTAGAGGCCAGAGGTTGATATTGGGGTGGCTTTCCTCAATTGCTTCTTTACCTGTAATGATCTCTCTGCCTCTTTTAAAAATATTTATTTAAATTTTCAGTGTGTGTGTGTGTGTGTGTGTGTGTGTGTGTGTGTGTGTGTGTGTTACCTGAGTGTATGTATGTGAATCATCTGCATGCCTGGTGCTGAAGGAAGTCAGAAGAGGGCATTGGATCCCCTGGTGCTGGAGTTATGAATGGTTGTGTGCCACCATAAGGGTGCTGGGAACCAAACCCTGGTCCTGTGTAAGAGCAAGAAGTGTTCTTAACTGCTGAGCCATCTCTCCAGCCCCAATTTCTTAAAAACCAGAAGGAGCTGGGTATGATGACACACGCTGTAATTCTAGCATTGTGACTGCCAAAGCAGGAAGACTGTCTGCCTGGGAGATAAAAAGAGAGTCTGCCCGCCCACCCCCACAAAAAAAAGGCAAAATAAAATAAAGTCCTGTAAGCAAATAAGTAAACAACCCAACAAAACAAATCCCCAGAAAATCTCTATATCTTTTTTCGCCTTTCCCCCCTTTTCTTTTTCAGACTTTATAATGTGGCCCTTTAGAATGCAAGGTATTTGGTAGAAACAAAGAGAGATTGGAGACTTAATTCTTTATTTGATCAAGGAGACTCTCGATTCCTTAGCAAATTGGCAGTGTATTTCTTACCTATCTCTAGCATAAGGCATTTTTCTCTTATAAATGATTCTTAGTTCTTTTAAAAATATCTCGTTTCTCAATGTTCTTCATCTCACATTCCCCATTTCTTTGTAATTATGTTTGCATGAGTTTAAACGAGCATTTTTCTAGGTTGCATGGTGTGATTTGTATTGTACTTCTTGAATATAAAGGTGCCCCCCCCCACCCCCATTGCCACTGACAAGATTTAAATTCTTGCCTTATCTGGGCTGAGGATTAACCAGGAGACACTGTGCACACTGGTACTCTGGACTGAAATTTCTGCTGTCTGTGATAAGGGAAGCAGGGCAGGGAATCCAGAAGGGTGAGGAGATAGCATGTAGCCTGGGTAGAGATTGCCCTGAGCAGGAGAACATAAATTCTTGGCAGCCAGAATCCCATTCATTACTATGCTAGCTCCTACAGCAACAGCCCCTGGTGACCCGGGGGAGGAGTGGTGCATGGGGCTGTATGCTTTGGTGTACATTGAACTGAATCCCTGCCAATTCTTGTCTACATCCATCTGCTACCATTGTTCAGAAACCAGGATGTTTTAGTGAATCGTACTAAATCGGTTTTTCAACAGTCAAAATCTACAGAAGCATTGATTCATTTTCTCCTTTTATCAGAGTCGATCAGGGATTAAAACAAAAATAAAAACAAGCAAACACCTGAGCAACAACAAAATAAAAGATGAGAAAACCTGTGCAGTGGGATTCCCTAGGAAAGGGCCACATGTGACTTCTCACAGGAAAGAACATCTCATCAAGAAAGAGCTTATGCATTGCAGTAGCCTTGAAGAAATCTGGCTTCTGTCCCCAGTAGTTCAGTGACTTTTGGGAAGTCACTTACCGAGCCTGTCTGGCAGTACTCTCCTCTTCAGTGAAACTGTGAGTTGCCTGTTGGGAGGAAACACTGTTAGAAATGGAGACTCAACTGAGTTTGCGTGTGCATAATGTTCAGTACGTAGTACTTTAAAATCTGATTTCCTTTAAAAAGATGAAGTATTTATCTGTTTGTTTTTTAATTTATTTATTTATTATGTATACAATGTTCTGTCTGCATGTATGTCTGCAGGCCAGAAGAGTGTGCCAGATCTCATTACAGATGATTGTGAGCCACCATGTGGTTGCTGGGAATTGAACTCAGGACCTCTGGAAGAGCAGTCAGTGCTCTTAACCACTGAGCCATCTCTCCAGTCCCTGTTTGTTTGTTTGTTTGTTTGTTTGTTTGTTTTTTTATGTGTGTGTACAGATGCTCACACAGGCCATGGGGCACATGCAGAGGTTGGAGGACAACTTACAAGAGTTGGTGCTCTCTCCTGTGGGGGTCCTGGGGATCGAACTCAGGTTGTCAGCCTTGGCAGCAAGCACCCTTACCAACCGAGCCAGCTCCATTGCCCTCATCTTCTTCTTTTCCTTCATGGAACAGGTATTTCTTATCTTTTATGCAATGAAACTGGAAAGAGGAGTTTCCACAGCAACAGAGAATGATACCACCTGGAACTGGATGGACGGCACGCTGTGGAAGCAATCGACACACTCTGGTGTGAGTTAAAGTGTGAGCAGCTGGACTTGCGTGGTAGATTCGGGGAAGCATTGGCCAGTGAAGAAAGAAGGACTTTACAAAGTGGACAAGGTGAAGGAGATAGGAGAGAGCCTGGCCAAAGCAGGGGGTGTATCCCAGGCTCAGGGAAAGGCCTTTTTTTTTTTTTTTTTTTTTGGTTTTTGGTTTTTTTCGAGACAGGGTTTCTCTGTGTAGCTTTGCGCCTTTCCTGGAACTCACTTGGTAGTCCAGGCTGGCCTCGAACTCACAGAGATCCGCCTGGCTCTGCCTCCCGAGTGCTGGGATTAAAGGCGTGCACCACCACCGCCCGGCAGGAAAGGCCTATTGATGCGTGGAAGTGCATGACCTGTTTGCCAATGTATGGTCAAGAATTGGCAAAGCATCATGAGTGACAGAGTGGGAGAGGGGATGAGATATTCCTTCTCTCCTTGCTGAGTCTCCATTGAATGAATGAGTTCTGAAGAGAAGATGCCCCCCCCACCTATTAGGGTAGTATATGCCTCCCTGGAATCTGGAGGGAGGCATATACTACCCTAAATTACTCTGTGTTGACTGTGAGGTATCAGACAACTAACCTTCCCATTTTATTGCAGGTACATTAATGGCAATAAGTTCCTTTTGCTTGTATGCAAGAGATAGCTCATAAACAGAGGGTTTAATCTTATAGGTTTGTTATCTATGTCCTAAATTTTGTTCAATGAATATAAAATACTCCTATTTATGGGGGACCAGCCCCCACTTTTACGACCAGGGTACTCTTGATCAGGGAGAAGTGGGAAATATTTAGATAGAAAGAGATACCTAGATGACGAGAGGAAAGACAGAAACACAGGATAGCCGTGGGAGGGCCTGGGTCAAAACTCACCAGTCCCTTCTGTCTCTTCTAAAGGGCTTTTAAAGGAATGCCAGGAGGTGGAGCAAAAGACCTCCCCCCAGCACAGCCAAGTGCAGACCCTTCCAAACACCTGGTAACCACGCAGGTGGTCCAGTCATCCCCTAATGCATCTCTGCTGTGTAAAGCAAGCTCAGCTCTCACTAGGAAATCTCTGTGGGCTCCCACACCTATTTAAAACAATTTAATGTGAAAAATCACATGAAAATGTGAATAATAACTTTAAAAAAATAATAATTACTGCGTGTATGTGCATATGCAAATGTGTGCATGCCATGGCTCATGTGTGAAGGTCAGAGGACAACTGTGGGGGTCAGTTCTCTCCTTTCTCCATGTGAGTCCTGGAGCTTGAACTCAGGTCATCAGACTTGGCAGCAAACACCCCTACCTGCTGGCCCCGAGGTATAAATGAACAATTAAGGTGACATCAGAGAACAGATCCACGGGGATAAAAGGATAAGACTGATACCAAGGCGCAGTAGCAGTGATTTTTAAGGTGATTTGTATTGAGTGCTTCCCTCTGAGATTCACGAGCAGGGTCTCCTCTTCTTAGCCGACAGCACTGCAATGCACATGCTTTGGTTATTAGTGTTACCGGATAAGAAAACCAAGTTTGAGAGAAGTTAAGTCACTTGCCCAGGAAACCCCCAGGGAGGAGGACGTGGTACAGTAAGTGTTTCAACCTGGAGAGCTGAACACAGCATATCCATTCTGTGAGCTTGGTGGCTTCTCTCCTTAAAGAGCTTTTATAGAAGAGATAACACCTAACCTGGACCTTGGAGTAAGTGGGATTTTGCTCAGTAGAGATGTATGAGCATGAGCTCAGCCTGAGTAGGATACAGGTACTCAGGAAAAGTTATTTGGTATTCCAGGGATGCTCACAGGTGGGTGTATTTGGTACTCCAGGGATGCTCACAGGCGGGTGTATTTGGT
>CABHPP010111552.1:37844-40460 GCA_902168425.1 Peromyscus attwateri | reverse complement strand
GTGTGTGTGTGTGTGTGTGTGTGTGTGTGTGTGTGTGCGCGCGTGTGTGCCATAGCCCTCGTGTGAAAATCAGAGGACAACATCAAGGAATCTGTTCTCTCCTTCTACTACGGGTGCCCAGGTTTGGAAATTAGGTTTTCAGGATTGGCAGCAAGTGCCTTTACCAACTGAGCCATCTCGCTGGACCAAAAAAAGTCAATTATTAAAAAAAAAAACAAACAAACAAACAAAAAAAAACTAAAAACATTTTACCTGTGTATTCCAAATCACAAAAAGTTATCATCATAGTTAAATTTACTATATACAGAAATCCTTTGGGTTTTGAATTTTAAGTTACATTTTGTTTGAACTGCCATTCTAATGTTATATATATTTTTTAAAGGTTTTCCATTAACTTGGGGTTTTGTTTTGTTTTAGCACACCAAGTGGGAACATGGGGCTGAAACCTCAGACTTAGAGCAAGAAGTAATCAACTACACCACCGAAATTTCTTAAAGTTAGCAAATCTGCCAACCCTGGTGGTTGTGGGCTGTTTCCCACACAGCAGCTCTGCTCCACAGAGGCCAAAGCCCATATGCTGTGATGCTCAAACCTGCGGAGCCCAGCTGTGTCAAGCAGGACCACCTGGAAAGGTAAAAATGTAAAAAGGATATAAAAAGTAAACTTGAACTCGACATTCTGAATTCAGAAAGAGCAGCACTCGTCTGTTTCGCCATAAAGTGCCCTGCAGGAGGGGATGCTGTGATGTCACACATGTGCTCCTTAAAACAATGGCCTTCAACGCCTTGGTTTTACCTTTCTCCCCTCCCCTCCCCAACAGCCAGCCAAGATGCCAACCCTCACGGTGTGGCAGCACAAGCAGACTTTGTGAGTCTCCAGCCCTCCCCCAGAAAGTCCCCGCCCACACAGAAGAGCAGGCTCCCTGTCAGCAACCCTACTATTACTCCCTGCCTGGCCAGCTTTGTTTCCATGTTGCTACAGCACGCATAGTTCCCATGGGTGCTAATGGGACTTCCCCACAGACACATAAAAGAACATCACCTTGAACTTGAGCAGAAAGGACCTCCTGCTGAACTCAGACATTATCTCATTAACTGTCTTCACAGCCTGATGAAGTAACTAGGGGCTAGGCATTATGGTGTCTAGTACCAGAGAGAGCAGTTGAGAAACATGTTGTGTGGTACAAAATTAGATACTTAACAACAGAACTGAGTTGAAGCCCTCGGCTTCCCAAGAATTCAGGGCTGGAGGGATGGTTCAATGGGTAAACTCTTGCTGTGTGAGGTTGAGGAGCTGTGTTGGGTCCCTAGAAGCCACACAAAGCTAGACAGTGTAAGGTGTCATCTGTAATCCCCAGTGCTCGGGTGGTGAGAGGGGAGGCAGAGGCAGGAGAGTCCCCAAAAGTTTGCAGGCCAGCTAGCTGGATGTTTGCAGCAAGGAAGAATAAGAGACTCATCTCAAACAAAGTGGATGATGACAGTCAGTAACCTAGGTTATCCTCTGACATCCACATACATGCCAACAGTAGCACAAACATGCCTGAACATACACACAAATACACACACACACACACACACACACACACACACACACACAAAAATCATACTGGGGGGGGATTTAATGATAGATAGATGATAGATAGATAGATGATAGATAGATAGATAGATAGATAGATAGATAGATAGATAGATAGATATGCAGACAGACAGACAGATGAATATGGAGCAGCTGTCCAGGGCAGAAGCCACACTGCCATACTGAATCCTTGAAATTCAGCCTTTCTGAAACATTCTAACACATATGACAAATTTCTTTTTTTTTTTTTTTTTTTTTTTTTGGTTTTTCGAGACAGGGTTTCTCTGTGTAGCTTTGTGCCTTTCCTGGAACTCACTTGGTAGCCCAGGCTGGCCTCGAACTCACAGAGATCCGCCTGGCTCTGCCTCCCGAGTGCTGGGATTAAAGGCGTGCGCCACCACCGCCCGGCTATGACAAATTTCAATGCCATCATGAAAATGTAAAATATCTCCTCATTCATAATACTTACAGTGATTATATATTTTAATAGAATATTATTTTCTATACTTGGGCTTAAATCAAAATGTTATTAAATTTAATTTCACCTACTTCTTTTTTGCTTGTATATAATTACTGGAAACTGGCATGTTTATAGCTTGCATTATTTTTATACTAGGCAGAGCTGACCTGCAGTCTGATGGATGTCTTTTGATGCACAGAATTTACTTACAAAAAAGGGTCCTGGGTTCTAGTCTTGCCTCTACTGCCATTTACTAGCAAACTGTTTGACCTTGGCTAAATCGCTCAGGTCATTTCTATGACCTTCAATTTTTTCCTTAAATAAAGTTGAAGTTACAGTTTAGGACAACTGGTCCCAAAGACCTGACAATGCATCACTTTGAAATGACTTGAATTCTGCACTTCTGCATCCTGACCAAATTCCAGACAAGTCCTCAAGTGTTCACTTTTTAAAGCAAGACATGGAGCTGTACTCTTGTTTACAGGTTTCCATCTGCTCTGTTTTCAATGGGATCCAGATGAAAAGATTGTGGGATGTGGCAGGGGAACGTTAGGCCAACTCCTAGATGCAGGCGCACCCGG
>CABHPP010111552.1:17844-35344 GCA_902168425.1 Peromyscus attwateri | reverse complement strand
TATACTCTGAGCCCTGAGTCACCGCAGCCAACATTCTTATCAGAAGCTTCTTGAGTCAGGGACGGTCCCAGAATCATTCACTCACTCCTGGGGGACCCACTTCACTGGCTCACGGGAAGGTGCACGACAATCCTGTGGTTGTTCAGGTAGCAGGTGGAGAATGGTGGGTCAGAAGCCCCTCTGCAAGCAGACATGACACTTTGCCCCCAGAGAAGCTCGGGTTAGCACAGCGAGGTTTCACATGCCTCCATGCTTCAAATCAATTTTAGCATGAAACACACCTAAAAACAGCCCAGACCCACCACTCCTCCTTAACCCGAGCCAGGTAGTTCACTGAATGCTTTCAGCATACCAGCTCACTCCATCCTTTCTACAGCCTTGGAGGGGACTTATGATTATTGTCGCATTTCACAGGGGAAGAGAGTGAGATTTTTAGCACAATGATTTGTCAAAAGTCATGCAAAAAGGAATTATGGGAACCAGGGTTTAGAGCCAAGATTCAACCCTGGTGTATCCATCAGGACTCTTCACAGAATTAGAATCAATAGAAATACATTAGATATGGGCATTGATAGACTCGTGTATGTGTGTGTGTGTGTGTGTGTGTGTGTGTGTGTGTGGTGTGTACATGTGCATGGCAGTACAGAGTCCAAAGAAGGACATCAAGTGTCCTGCTCAATCACTCTCCACCTTAATCCCTTGAGATAGAGTTCCTCACTGAACCTGAAACTAGGCTGGCAGCCAGCAAGCCCCCACAATGCTCCTGTCTCTGTCTGCCACAGCACCAGGACATGGTACATATAGCTTTTTACACAGGTGCTTGGGATTTGAACTTAGGTCCTCATAAATGCCTTCTCACCCACTAAGCCATCCCCCCAGCCATAGATAAATACATTTTAGAAGATGGTATCTTAGGATTTCTATTGCTGTGAAGAGACACCATGACCACAGCAACTTTTATAATGGAAACATTTAATTTTGGTGGCAGCTTACAGTTTCAGAACTTCAGTCCATTATCATCATGATGGGGAGCATGGTGGCGTGCAGGCAGATGCGGTGCTGAGGTAACAGTTGAGAGTCCTACATCTTGCAGGCAACAGGAAATCAACTGAGACACTGGGCAGTATCCTGAGCACAGGAAACCTCAAAGCCCGCCCGCCCCCGCAGTGACACACTTCCTCCAACAAGGCCACACCCACTCCAACAAAGCCACACCTCCTAACAGTGCCACTCCCTATGAGATTACGGGGCCAGTTAGATTCAAACGACCCCAGATGGCCTCATGCCACTGTTCATGCTGCCCAGCCTGCAATAATAGGACAAGCTGGCCAGCTGGAAACATAGGCAGAAGTTTCCGCCATGGTCTGCAAGGGAAGTTCCTCTTCTCCCAAGAGTCCTCAGAGTTTGTTCTCAGAGCTTTTAAATAATTAGGTGAACTCCTCCTGCATTGATCAACTTGTTAGCTGCATCTGTAAAACACCTGCAGTGCAACATCCGGACAAGTGTTTGATAACATAACCGGAGACAATGGGCTAGCCAGGGGGACATCTACAATGATCCTTGCACACTGAAATATCACATTGTACCTCACAAACACATATACCATTACATAGAATCAGAGCTTGTAGACTTGGATGTAGATCAGTCTAGCACTGGCCTAGGACATCCAAGACCCTGGGTCCAATCCACAACACACGGAAATTCTTTATATTTAAGGAAATGCTAATAAGTGTGGTTTGATCCTTATACACTTCATTTGTGGACTAAGTTATCTTACTGTATCCCGTAAGCAGGTACAGTTTAGACGATAATCTTCTGGGTCTGCTGGCACAGGCCTGTAATCTCAGCTACTTGGGAGGCTGAGGGAAGAGAATTAAACGTTCAAGGCCTGACTGGGCTACAAAGTGAGTTCAAGGCCAGCTTGGGAACTTAGTGAGACCTTGTCTCAGAATTAAAGGTAGTCAAAGTTGGCTAGATGGATCAATGGGTAAAAACACTACCAAGCCTGATGACCTGAGTTGAATTCTCAGGTCCCAAATGGTAGAAGAGAGAGAACCCACTCTCACAACTTGTTTTCTGATCTCCACACATGCTGTGGTACACCCCATCATCACCCCACAAACACAGAATAAATAAATAAAATGCATCTTTTTAATTTAAGTAAAATAAAATAAAAGTAGACAGGTATGGTGGCACACATTTTTAATCCCAATGCTCAGGAAGCAGAAGCAGGAGGATCTCTACAAGTTTGAAGCTAGCTTGGTCTATATATTGAATTCTAGGCTAGCCAGGACTGTGTAGGGAGATCTTGCCTCAATAAATAAATTAATTAAATAAGTAAAATAAAAAGTAAAAAGGGAGCTTAGGATATACCTCAGTAATAGAATGCTCATCTAGCAAGTTGGAGACCCTGGATTCCCAGTACTGGGGGAGAAAAATAAAAGTGTTTTAAAATGCTGCCACATTGATCACGTGATTAATAATGTCCATTATTCTTAACCCCTCTGCTCTGATGCCTTGCCCTCATATTAGTCTCCATATATGAAAATTGCTGTTTTCTGCTGTGGTTGGAATATTTTAATCAGTCTTCTACCCTGCAAACTGCATGTAAACTTTCAGAGCCCAATTCTGCTGTCATCTCCTTCCCTGCCTACCCCAGCAGCAGCAAGGCGAGTTCAAAAGAGAACCCAGAAACAGAACTGAAGAATGACATTCCTCCTCCAGTCCTAGCACTAATTCACTAACACATGGATCAAAGTATCATAGTTAGAAGGATAATGGTACCTCACAAAAAAACAGTATGATTCTTGCCTTCCCATGAGCCAATAGAACACCTGACATAGCAGATAATAATAAGTGTATGCTGAGTGCTCTAGCTTGGATATTCAACGTTCCGCCAAGGCCTGAGTGTTAAAGTCTGGTCATGTTCTTTTTTTTTAGTGGTTTTGTTTGGGTGGGTGGGTGGGTGGTTGATTGGTTGGTGAGTGTTTGGTTGGTTGGTGGGTAGTTGGTTGATTGGTTGTTTGGTGGTTGGTGGGTTGGTTGGTTGGTCGGTGAGTGGTTGGTTGGTTGGTTGGTTGGTTAGTGGGTGGGTAGTTTGTTGGTTGGTGGGTAGATGGTTGGTTGGTTGGTGAGTGGGCAGGTAGTTGGTTGGTTGGTGGATAATTGGATGGTTGGTTGGTTAGCAGGCAAGTAGTTGGTTGGTTGGTGGGTGGGTGAGTGGGTGGGTGATGGGCAGGTAATTGGTTGGTTTTAACTAAAAAATTGAGACTCAGAGCTAGAGAGATGGCTTAGCAGTTAAGAACAATTACTCCCTTCCAGAGTATCCCAGTTCAATCAACAGCACCCACATCAAATAGCTCATAACTGCCTTTAACTCTAGCTTCAAGCGATCCAACATGCTCTTCTAGCCTTTGCAGACACCTGCACTCATATTGTATATATTAACACAGATATATACACATACATGCTAGTAAAAATGAAAATAAAATCTGGTTTTGTTTTTTTTTTTTTAATTGAGAGTCTTAGACTAAGAAATGTCCATGGGAGAAAGAGTGGGAACTGTCTACCTCAGATCATCAAGAACTGGAATTCCCCGCTGGGAAGTAGTTCTTGCCTAGCAGGTAGACTCTGGGTTCACTCACCAGCACCACAAACACAAGATGAAGAAAAGAAAGCTTCAGTTCCAAGAGTCTAATAGAAAAGCCAAGCACACATGAAACATATCTTCTTTGTTTGTTTGTTTGGTTAGTTGGTTGGTTGGTTGGTTGGTTGGTTGGTTGGTTGGTTGGTTGGTTGATTGGTTGATTTGGCTTGGTTTGGTTTGATTTTCAAGACAGGGTTTCTCTGAGTAGACTTGGCTGTCCTGGAACCCACTCTGTAGACTAGGCTGGCCTTGAACTCATGAAGATTCACCTACCTCTGCCAAGGTGTGCACCACCACCACCCAGTTTATGAAGGCTATCTTAATCCATTGACTCATTCATGTCATATGAAAGGAAAAGTAAACAAGCAACACAAATGTAAATCAAGTCTTTACCACGAGAAACTACCTGGCTGCCAGAGACAAAGCCCTGAGATGAACAGACAAAGAGCAAAGAAGAGAGGTCCCATCACAACTAGTCCTAGAGATCAAGCTGCAGGGAGATTAGAGTACTCAGAGGTCTTCAAAGATGAGCCAGTTTGCACAGGCAGAAAGAAAAGGAAAGAACACATCAAACCAAGGTACTTCTGGAAGGTTCTTTCCTTGATGGGCTTCAGCCAAAGCCCTATGTGCTACCTGGCAGCTGAAGGTAGTATAGGTTCACTCAAGCACCTGGCAGGAGGAGGAATGGGGATAGGAGACATTTCCCAGCAGCCAATGCAAGTTGGAACAACCTGAGTGCCCTCAGCCTGAGGCAGGGAAGTGGGTCTTGTCACCTACCTGTGTTTCCCAAGGCTCTGAGCTGTTCATCTGCCAGGATCCCAAACTCCTCCAACAGGTCTTAGGGGGTGATTCACCTAATTTCTGATTCACAGGGGGATGATGTCTGTTGTTCCCATTCCTCCTGTGGTATTGAGTCACATAGCAACGCTCTTGAAAGGCATTATTCTTCAGAGCATATGAGAAAATGTGAAGATCAAAGGCAGGATATAAAGTCTTCCTTGATATCCATGATCTGCTTTCCTAGCAGGAGGTTAGATCATGGCTTATTGTTCAGTGTTCATGCTGTTTTACTTACACACACACACACACACACACACACACACACACACACACACACTCTAAATGAATCTGATTTGCTTTACTGGTTCCTTGACCTCATCCTTCTAGAGATTTTTGTGTTAAGATTATTGGCCCTGAAAAAAAAGACTTACTGGTCAATTCTGAAACCTCCCTATCTGGTTGTTTTCCAAGATATCTACTACTGCCCAGCTATAAAGAGTGGAGTTTGTGCCAGACAGTGGTGGTGCACATCCTTAATCCCAGCACTCAGGAGGCAGAGGCAGAAGGAACTCTGGGTTTGAAGCCAGCCTGGTCTACAGAGTGAGTTCCGGGACAGCCAGAGCTACACAGAGAAACCCTGTCTTGAAAACACACACACACACACACACACACACACACACACACACACACACACAAAAGAAAATAAAGAAAATCCAAGGAAGAAAGGAAGGGAGGGAGGGAGGGAGGGAGGAAGGAAGAAAAGAAAGAGAGAGAGAAAGAGAGAAAAAGAAGAGAGAGTGGCATTTACTATCAAAACTGCTTTTACAAGGAAAACTAAGGAGATCTGTGATTTTTTGCTTTCTTTTGTTTTGTTTCCTATGAACAACAATGTCAACTGAACGGAAAAAATAATAGGGTGCCACAGTTCCAGTCCCCTCAAATGTAGTCCTGAAGATCTATCAAAATGTAGTTTGGTGCCAGGAGGTAGTGGAACACATCTTTAATCCCAGCACTCAGGAGGCAGAGGCAAGCGGATCTCTGTGAGTTTGAGGCCAGCCTGGTCTACAGGACAAGTTCAGACAGCCAGGGCTACACAGAGAAACCCTGTTTTGAAGAAAAAAAAATGTAGTTTGGAGCTTTATAAAAGCTAACAGCTGAGTCAAATATGGTGGTGCGTGCCTGTAATCCCAGCTCTCAGGAGACCAAGGATGTTGAACTGAGGATAGCCTGGGCTACATAATGAGTTTGAGGGGGAAGATGGCAGCTATAGTTTAATGGTAAATTTCTCCCCAGTGGCCTAGGCATTACAGTACGGCAGTGGTTCTTGAACAATGGCGCACAGTGGAACGCTTTTGGTAGCTAGGGACACACCCACGAAGGGGGTAGTGAGACTCGAGCTTTTTCTTCTTCCTCTTTTACTTTCTGGTCATAGCTGGGGCAAGGTGAGGACTTGTTCCACCATGCACTCCCACAGTGATGGACCACCACGTGCTCATGGGTCAAACACTGGGGTGAAATCTCCCAACCTGTGGGACAAAACAAACCTTTCTTGTTTCTAATACTGTTCAATAGAGTATTTGTAGTAGTGATGGAAAGTTGGCTGTGAACTCCTGAAAATCTTAGATTAATGAATTTGACATCATTCACTACAAAGTTCTGGAAGAGCAAACGCAGCAGAAATATCTTGAGAACATACGGAAAATAAGAAATTACCCAAGTCAGAAAAGATTCACTGGAAATACTCAAGAAAGAATTAAGATTACCAAAGCCAAAGACTGTTTTCAACGCTAGTAGCTTTCTTGGCTGTACAGGATTTTGATAAGATCTTTTACCCTTTTGAAATGTTGATGGAGAAATAGAAGCTGTATGAGAATACAGTTTTAGGAAAACCAAACTCAGGCTAACAACTTACTCAAAAATATTTACTTCCTACGGGTAGATAGTCCTTGGATGTAAATAAAGCCCCCTGGCCTCAACCAATAGCTGGGGGCTACTGAGCAGCCTAGGGGTGTGTGTGTGTGTGTGTGTGTGTGTGTGTGTGTGTGTGTGTGTGTGTGTGTGTGTTAAGAGCATGTTCCACTGCTAAGCCACACCCCAAGTTTACAATATGCATTTTGGTGCTGGAGAGTAAACTGAGGTCCTGCAAATGCTAAACTCGAATTCTACTGCTGAGCTACGTACCCCAGCTCTCTTTTTAACTTTTCTGAATGTACTAATGTGACCTTCTGTAACAGAGGCCAGAGGGAACTGAAGCTGTATATAATGCATAGGGCAGGGGGATTTAATGTTCATTTTAGTTCAATTAACTTATAAAATATTTTAAAAAATCATGTAAATAATGCCACCCACATTATTGTCCACAGGAGAGTCAATGTTCTTTTTCTTCCTTCGTTCCTTTCTGTTTCATTTTGATTTTATAGACATAGTCTGGATTTATAACCCAGGCTGCTTTTAAACTTCTAATTCTCCTGCCCTCCCACGTGTTAGGATTACAAGTGCACATCATCTCACTGGGCCTTTTAGCATTCTTCTGCAGGAGTGGCTTCTTGGCTCAACTTCTGTACCAATCGTTTCTGCTACCTCATTCATAGGTGCACTCACTTCGTGACATAAACGATATCAAAATGCCTCTGTGACCATAAGCCTAAGAAGCAAAGACGTTAACTATGGCCCTACAATCAGTACATTACCTAGATAGAGCTATCAGCAATGTCAATACCTCTCCCCGAATACAGCTGTCATTCTCAAGAAATCTGGCACATACTCTTCTGAACAGTTATATTCAGTTAATAGATAAATGAGTGCATTTTGTGCCCTGGTAGTTTTTGTCCTTTTGTTGACTTTTCCTAATATTAAACTAAGAGGGGTTTTGCCTTGAAACTAGTCCACCAAGAGCTTCAGTGTATGGTTTTCTGAAGGGCAGACAAATAGCCAAGAATGCACACAGAATTCCACAGCTCCTGGTTCTGTTGCTGATGTGATACTAAACGGCAGCCTCATTGCTAATTTCTGAAGTGCTGTGGTTATCAGTTCTAGGCCATGAGGAGGTGTACAAGGGCAGTTAGGGTCTGAACAAGGACTAAATACAAGCATCCCTGCTCTGCAGCGGGCAGGGCGGGCAGTGAAGACGGATGCTACAAAACTGATTGAGGGTGGTGGTTCAGCGGAGGACGTCAAAGAACAAGGGACCCAGCAAAATTTAGATGTCAAAATGACAGGAACGACGCAAGATCCTGATGGAAAATAATTGGTACTTATTTGCATATAATTTTGTATATGTTTTGTAAGTTAATTGAGGTCAAACTGAACATTAAATTCCCCTTGGCTCGTGTATTTTCTTGTATGTATCCTCAGTCCCCTGCAGCCTCTGTTGAAGGAGGTCACACTAACCCACGCACAGAAGGGGTGAGAGGGAGGTGAGTGTAGAGTAGCAATAGAGTGTGTGCTTAGCATTCTTTTTTTTTTTTTTTTTTCCGTTTTCTGTTTTTCAAGACAGGGTTTCTCTATGTAGCTCTGGCTGTCCTGGAACTCGCTCTGGAGATCAGGCTGGCCTTGAACTAACACAAAGATTCACCTGCCTCTGCCTTCCGAGTGCTGGGATTAAAGGTATGCGCCACCACCCCCTGGCATGCTTAGCATTCTTAAGGTGCTAAAACAAAATTAAAAATATACTTAGCCCAGGCTAAGCCCAAGCTCTCACCCTCCTATGCTGCTAAATTTCCTGGTCTGGATAGCATCTCTAATCTCACGCTCATCTTACCGTCGTCTCTACTCCCTCCCCTTATCCAGGACCTGTATGTGCTAAGCAGGCACCTACCACTGAGCCACATCCCCAGCCCTCCCAGTCAGAGCATTCACAATCAGCTAATATTCACCAGTGCTCCTCACGACAATCCTTACTTTTCAAACAACGAGTCTGAAATGCAGAGAGGTTTAGTATATAGGCCAAACCTCCAGCTGATAGCAGGAATTCACATCAAGCCCATGACTCTGAAAGCCACGCTTTTAATTAACCCCATGCTGTACTGAGCCACTCCTGCAGGTATGGGAGCACCAAGACCACCAGACTCAGATGGCTGTCTGAGATCGGGACACCTGTCACTCTGAGCATCCCACCTGGCTGTGCAGCGTCTAGGAGGATGGAGGAGACATAGAAGGCCATCCTGCTCAAACGCCCTGCACTGCCAGCCTAAGAGGACACCTGGGGGCTCAGAAGCTTGCCTCCTCAGGCTACCCCAATTTCCATGAATGCATACTTTGCAAGGTGAAAAGCTCTGACATTCCCAGCCTTGGCTGACATATTTCCCCTACAACTTAGTGCAGAGAATTACAGTGTTTTAACACTGAGATAGAGAGAGGGTGACCTGAAAGAAGCCACGTTCTTCCTCTCTCCTTAACAACGAGGCAGAAACACTTCTCATCAGGGGGTTATAAAAGATTAGATTAAGAATAATGTATGAAAAGAATAAAAATTTGTAATATATATAAATTAACCAAGAACATCAATGCCCACAGTACAGAGACAAGATTAGGTAAGATCATAAGGTGGTTCGGATAAGATGTCCTCCACGGTCTGTGGCATTTAAATACTTGGTCCCCAGTTTGTGGTGCTGTAGAGGAGGTTTGGGAGGTGTATCCTTGCTGGAGGAGGTATGTCACTGGAGGCAGGTTTTGAGAGTTCAAAGGCTCACACCATTTGGAGTTGAGTGTATGTTTCATGCTTGTGGCTTGACATGAGCTCTCACCAGTCGTGATGGAAGCTAGGGAGGCAGAGGCAGATCTCTGTAAGTTTGAGGCCAGTCTGGTCTACATAGTGAGTTCCAGGCCAGCCTGGTCTACATAGTGGATTCCAGGCCAGCCTGGTCTACATAGTGGATTCCAGGCCAGCCGGGGCTATATAGAGAAACCCTGTCTGAATGAAATGAATAAATACACGCATGCACACTTAAGAGGTGAGCTCTCAGCCTGTTGCTCCAGCTGCCAGGCCTTCCTGCTGCCTCTCTTCCCTGCCATAATGGTGATGGGCTCGTCCCTCTGGAACTGTAAGCCCAAATAAACCCTTCCTTCTTTAAGTTGCCTTGGTCAGAGTGTTTTATGAAAACAATAGAAAAGTAACTAAAACAGATGGGAAACAAAAGCACCAAGAGACTCTTGGTTGTGCATTGCTCTGTCAATGTTGACTTGTGAGCCACGGGAATGTATTATATATTCAAATTCAAGCACTGGCCCAGCAAGATGGCTCAGCAGGTGAAGGTGCTTGACATCAAGCCTCATAACCTGAGTCTGATCCTGAGAACTGGCCCCTGCAAGTTGTTCTCTGACCTTCACACATGGGCTATGCATGATGCCCACAGAGAGATATACAGACAAACAGACAACAGACAGACAGACAGATACACACACACACACACACAAACAAACAAACAAAGAAATAAATGAATATAATAAAATAATTAAAACAGAAAACAAATGCCAAGCACATTGAATTTTAAGTTGTAATAAAGTATTACTGTCATAAATATTAACCTTGATTACTGGAGACAGAGAACACCAGGATGGGAGGATGATAATCTAGTACCACAAACTGGGTCACTTAAAAGGACAATAATGGTTGACTTACAGACCAAGGGTCTACCAATCCACAATCAAGGCATTAGCAGGGCGCTGACCCTGTTAAAACCTCACGACTTGCGGCCAGCACTCCCTGAACTCTGAATATTGCTCTCTTCTCTTGTCCCTATCCTCTTGTGACATGTCGCCTGTCTTTCTGTGTCCAAATTCCTTTTTATGAAGGTTCCTGTTGCTTTAAGGGCCCCTTCTCTCTAGTATGACCCCAGATTAAGAAGGAGATCTTCAACAATCCACTTTCCACAGCAGATGGCAGTCTGAGGACTTCACTACATTTTAGAGGACAGACATCATAGAACCCATCACAAACAGGGTGAGGAGAAATTTCTTAGAGTTTTATTTTATACAGTTTAGTATATACATATATCATGTGCCAAAAGAAACACAGGACATTTAAAAGTTTAAAACACTTTAATCACAAATGAATGGAAAGGGTCATTCTCCATTCTGGCTAAATTCTACAACCTTGCTGTGTAAGAATTCTCTGGAAAAGGAGTGGATCCAGTTGGGAGGAGAGATAGGGAGTGATTGGGAGGAGTAGAGGGAACGTGTCTATTGTTAGTTAG
Organism: Peromyscus attwateri; assembly: GCA_902168425.1. Classification (NCBI taxonomy): domain Eukaryota; kingdom Metazoa; phylum Chordata; class Mammalia; order Rodentia; family Cricetidae; genus Peromyscus; species Peromyscus attwateri. The sequence continues at coordinate 24,724 of CABHPP010111552.1, read as the reverse complement.
GGTTTCCATTGCTGTGATGAAACACCACAACCAAAGCAACTTGAGGAGCAAAGGGTTTATTCGGCTTACACTTCCACATCACAGTTCATCATCAAAGGAAGTCAGGACAGGAACTCAAGCAGGGCAGGAACCTGGAGGCAGGAGCTGATGCAGGGGCCACGAAGGGGTGCTTCTTACTGGCTTGCTCTCCATGGCTTGCTTGGCCTGCTTCCTTATAGACCACCAGCCCAGGGATGGCATCACCCATAATGGGCTGGGCCCTCCCCCATCAATCACTAATTAAGAAAATGCCCTAAGGGCTGCCTATGGCCCAATCTTATGGAGGCATTTTCTTAACGGAGGCTCCCTTCTCTCTGATGACTCCAGCTGGTATCAAGTTGACCAAAACAAACAAACAAACAAACAAACAAACAAAAAAACAAAACAAAACAAAACAAAACAAAAAACTAGTCAGGACAGAGGGGAAACTCTAATCAGAATATATTGTATGAAAAAAGAATCTATTTTTTTTTCTTTCCTTTTCCTTTTAATTTTTCAAGACATGGTTTCTCTGTATAGTCCTGACTGTCTTGGAACTCAATCTGTAGACCAGGCTGGCATCAAAATCAGAGATCCACCTGACTCTGTCTTTTGGAGAGCTGGGATTAAAGGCATGGGCCGTCATGTCCAGCGAGAAAAGACTCTATTTTCAATAAAAGACAGGGGAAGAATTCTGTCTATATCTGCTTAATTTGGAGTGGGGGAAATCTCTGTTTGTGCGTTTCTTTCCCAGCATACTAAAAGTTTAAATGTGTACACACACACATGCACACACACACACACACACACACACACACACACCCATATGTTTCCACACCAGGGAAGTGCATGCATGCTTACACAAGCCTTCAGTAGTTCTGCTGTTTCCATTACTCTGATGCAGTCACAGGAGAACCCACACCTCACCCCCTCCCAGAGTCCTTGTCAGATGATTGACCCAGAGTATCATTCATTTTGGTTTTGTAGTCTTCTCTCACAAATACAGGAAAGGGGCATAGAAGCATCACCTAGGATCCTTCCTTCTCAGCATTTATTAATTACCCAATAAAGCCTAATTGCTCCACCATTAATTCTGATGACACTCTTTCTCCTAGAAAGCCATGGGAAATTTCAGCAGCAAAAAGGCAGCCATCCGCACAGCAGCTGATACTTCAGGGGTGATATCCTGGAGGAATTTGTTTGTTACAATAAAAAAGCAGGAGCTGGAGAGATAGCTCAGCAGTTAAGAGCACTGGCCCCTCTTCCAGAGGACCCCGATTCAATTCCCAGCACCCACATGGCAGCTCATAACTCTCATAACTGCCTGTAACTCCAGTTTCAGGGGATCAGACACCTTCACACAGACGTATGTGCAGGCAAAACATGAATGCTCGTGAAATAAAATATAAATAAATTACAAAGAAAAAGCAGTTAATCCCGGACCATCAGCCCAGGGATGGCACCACCAACCATGGGCTGGGCGGGCCCGGGCCCTCCCCCACTGATCACTAATTGAGAAAATGCCTTACAGTTGGATCTCAAGGAGACATTTCCTCAACTGAGGCTCCTTCCTCTGATGACTCTAGCTTGTGTCAAATTGACACACAAAGCCACCCAGTATACATCTGAAATATTTGGAAGTTTAAAATCCAGTGTCCAGGCACAGTGGTTAAGAGAACTTGCTGTCTTGCACAGGGTTGGGAGTTGGGAGTTCAGATCACAACTGTCTATAATTTCAGTTCCAGGGGATCAGACACCCTCTTCTGGCCTCTTTGAGGCACCAGGTACGCACATGGTGCACATACATGCATGCAAGCAAAACACTCATACACAGAATTTTAAATCCAGTGCCTCTTCTCTCCCCTCTGCCTTTCCCTCTCTCTCTCTCTCTCTCTCTCTCTCTCTCTCTCTCTCTCTCTCTCTCAGATCTAGAGTGAAGCAAATGTTAGTAGTCAACTTTTAAACTTTTGAAATGGTGTCATTAAAGGAGTAACAGCCACAATAACATGACTACAATAAAGCAGTCAGTACTAATATGGTGTGAATGGGAAGAATTGTTTGTTACATGAGCTGAGGAATGTGGGTCAACCTTCTCATGCCTCCCTTACTGCCTCGTCTGCAGCGTTAACAAACGACTTTTGTGTCCCTGTCTGTGTGACTATGGTATGTAACTGGACAAGCAGTCACTTCACACGAAGGGGTTCTCTACAATGGTTTATATCTACCCATGGCCCCTCTGCAGCCCTCTGACCTGTGTGGACTGAAATGTGGGGTGGATACTTTCTTCAGCCTGTGGCCCTGGTTTGGGAAGTCGCTAACTCCCAGCGGGCTTGGCTTTGTACTTGGCTGCCAGGTTTTCTGCTCACACAGCCTACCAGGTTCATGTCCTCCTTCAGCACTTCTTACAATTGCTCAGGCTGTCTTTGTGGGTGGCAGGGCTTTTTCTTTTTTTAAACTTTAGTGAAGGGGAAACAGGAGTTGTTATCATTCTTTGTAAATGGGGCCATTTCGGGTACAGTGATTTCTGAGACCATTTTTGCCCCCTCTCCCTCGGGCCACCCTTCTCCCATTACTCAGTAATTATCATTATTTCTGCTTTCTTGATTGTCAGAATTCAGCTTCTAGTACACTTTCCAAACTTGTCTTATGTTCACCGCTTAAGTCTTTCTACAGTGAAAAATTCCTTCCAAGCTGTGTCGGAAACTCCCAAATCCTGAGCTCAGCAATTTCTTAGGGTGAGCTTTGGACAAGATGTAGAAAAGGTAATTACAGCTGGTCCAAAGGATAAGAACTCCAAACTAAAAGAATAAATTACGGACAGTCCTGGGAGGATGTTTATTGCTTTCTCTGTGTATTAAAATCTGATCTCTTAACCTCTGTGTGAATGGAGGGGAACGTGGTTGCCAATTGACCAGCCAGCTGTTTGTCAGTGGTAACATGAGAATCCATTTGCACAGAGTCCCAACCATCTCCAAGTATCAGCACTTTATCTAACAACTTTGTTTGCCAGTGGAGAAACTGAGGCCAGAAGTTGGCTACCCGTGCTTCCCCAGAGTTAACTTGTTTCTGAGGAAGCTCCAGGAATACTTGAGAATTGATTCAGCTATTTTATGAGATATTGGGGGGGGGTCTCTACCAAGATATGGATCTGGGCTATTTTGGGAAGTGCCAGTGATCAAATCCAACACTTCCTAAGCTAATGCTAAGCATGCATTCTACCACTGAACTACAGCTCCTTATCTCCAGCCAGGGGTGGTTTCTTTTTGTTTGTTTGTTTGTTTGTTTGTTTGTTTTGTTTATTTGTTTGTTTTTCGAGACAGGATTTCTCCATATAGCCCTGGCCATCCTGGAACTCACTGTGTAGACCAAGCTGGCTTCGAACTCAGAGATCCTTCTGCCTCTGCCTCCGAGTGCTGGGATTAAAGGTGTGCACCACCCAACATAGGGTGTTTTTTCATTAGTAAAATAATGACAGACTTTTGGAGACATCAGCCAGGCTGGCCTAGAACTCATGAAGAACTGCCTGCCTCTGCCCCTTGCTGAGCAGGTGCTTGGATTAAAGGAGTACCCCACCATCCTTGATTCGCCTTTTTTTTTTTTTAGACTTTTTTAGATTAAATTATGTGTATGAGTTTTCTCTGTGCATGTATGTGCACCACATGCATGCCTGGTACCTAAGGAGGTCAAAAGAAGGCATAGGATCCCTTGGAACTGGAGTTGTGGATGGTGGTTAAGCTACCCATGGGTGTTAGGAATGGAACCCAGGTACTCTATAAGAGCAACAAATGCTCTTAATCACTGAGTCAGCTCTCCAGACCCACCACTGATGCTTTAAAAAATATGTATTTTATTTTATGTGTACGAATGTTTTGCCTACATGTATGTATATTACTGAATACATTTCTGAGCTGGTCAGAAGAGGAAATGGAAGTCTTTGGAGCTGGAGTTATAGATAGTTGTGAGTGGCCATGTGGATGCTGGGAATTGAACTTGGATCCTCTGGAAGAACAGTCAGTGCTCTTAACTGTTGAACAGGCTCTCCACCCTCCATCTCCCATCCCACTGCTGCGTTTTAACCAATTGCTCGTCTCTTTTTTCCCTTGGGTGCTGGGTTGAACTCATTGCCTCCTCCAAGTATTCCACAGTGCGCTCTGCCCACAGTACTGATAGTCTTAACAGAAGTAACCAGAATTCCTGAGTAAAATTCTTCCAGCTTGCCCAGTGGCTTGCCGGCTCTTTATTTCATTATCAACTCCTCCAAGGAGAAGAAAATAAATTCAATTTAAAATTTAACAAGAGAAATTAAATCAGACGGAATACAGTGTTGTTGGATAGGGTTGAGCACGGAGGACCACAAACCATTGTACTAGCTGAGATTATTTTGTCCCCCAAGAGACAATTTTTGCCCCTTTGAGGGCAACATCATCCCAATTGGGAACATATTCCCTGGCCTAATTCCATATATCAAAATGGCTAAGTCCCGCTTGATGTATATAGCATTACTGTTCTTTTGTTGTAGCCATCCACCAACACACACACACACACACACACACACACACACACACACACACACCAGCCTAGAAACTTCAAGTAAGATTTTTTTTAATTCCTAGCAATGGAATTCAAGTTTGAGTAAATCCATGAACAGGTGAAAGAATGAAGTATGGAAACGGATGGTTGTAACCCCTAGGAAGCCAGAGTGTCTTGGTAGATCTGCCTCTTCCTTGACTAAGGAGAATTTCAAACATTAAAGGAACCTCCAGGTGTTGCCCCAGACAAGTGACTAGTATGCAAAGACACTAAAGAGTTTCAAAACCCACAGGTTTTGCCCCCTTTGTGAAGGCTGACAGGTGCAGGAGGCAGTCACAGAGACTCAGTGTTTGTTTGATGTCTTTGTGGCCATTCCTCTACTAGACACAATACGGTGTGGGAAGTAGTAATTATGTCGTCTCCAAGCAGCATTGCAAATTTCCGCACCAAAAAAAAAAAAAAAAAAAAAAGAACACTTAACCTTTCTCACTGTAATGCCTGGACCGATTGCTAAGAGCGCAGGCAACAGCAGGGTTAATGGCCTGGGCCAAGCAGAACAGAGCACCCTGCAATTAAAAGGGAGGATAACCCCAAGGAAGATTGTGGAGGTGGGCAGTGGGCTCACCCACTCCTGCCAAGCCTAAGACCCCACAAGATGCAGGAAAAACTCACCTTATCCAAACAAATACTTCCTCCGTTCAGCCAGCACCTCTTTATACTTTGTTCTCATCAGGTCCTTTACCTCCTGCACCCCAAAGCAATATGCCGTTTCAGCTACGGCTTCTGCAGAGTTGGGTTTTGAGAAGACCGAGCGACACAGAGAAGAAAGAACATGCAAGAATAAGTGTGTGAATTGCCACATATTCACAGAGGGGGTAACAGTTCCTAAGTGGACTCCATTTTGCCTTCACCACACTGTGAACATGACAGTTGGGAAAGCTAAGATGCCTATGGCAGTGAACTTCCCCAGACTTGTGTCACAGAGACCTGAGTTCCAGATGAGGCACTGTCAGTCACCCATGGGTGCCTAAGACACTGGGTTTGCCTTCTCTCATTAAGAAGGATAAAAGACCAAGTCTGGGGTAGTAGCTCTGTGGCAGCGTGGGTAGCCACAGAGGCGTGTGGAGCAGTAGAACTTCTCATCAAAGATGCTGGGAGTTTATGCTCTCGAGGCACTGATTACAGTAACCGGCAAAAGATGATGGGCTGAAATAGATGAGCAGAAAGGAGGGAACCGTGAGAGAGACTGGTGAAATACAATTATGTGGAAGTGGAAGGGAAGACTACTTGTGAGGGGAAACGGAAAAAGAAAAATGGAAGACAGGACTAGTCGGGGAGAGGAGAGTAAAGAAGGGGCGTGAATAAGACCAAAGTATAATAGTGTGTGTGTGTGTGTGTGTGTGTGTGTGTGTGAGAGAGAGAGAGAGAGAGAGAGACAGAGAGAGAGAGACAGAGAGAGAGAGACAGAGAGAGAGAGAGACAGAGACAGAGACAGAGAATGCCACAATGTGCTGGATGTAGTGATGCAGGTATTCAGCCTGCACTCAAGAGACAGAGGCAGGTGGATCTCTATGAGTTCCAGGCTAGCCTGAGCTACACAACAAGTTTCAAACCAGATGAGGTCATCGAGTAAAACTGTGGTTGATATATTGTGCACCCCAATAAACTTATCTGGGGGGTCAGAGAATAGAACAGCCACTGTATTAAACATAGGTTTAGGCAGTGGTAGCACATGCCTTTAATCTTAGCATTCCAGAGGCAGATATCTGTCTGGATCTCTGCGAGTTCAAAGCCACACTGGAAACAGCCAAGCATGGTGGCACACGCCTTTAATCCCAGGAGTGATGGCAGGAAGCAGAAAGATATATAAGGCGTGAGGACCAGGAACTAGAGTCTCATTAAGCTTTTAGCTTTTAGCAGCAGTACAGCTGAGATCCATTCAGATGAAGACACAGAGGCTTCCGGTTTGAGGAAACAAGATCAGCTGAGGAATTGGCGAGGTGAGGTTAGCTGTGGCTTGTTCTGTTTCTCTGATCTTTCAGCGTTCACCCCATTACCTGGCTCCGGGTTTGCTTTTATTAATAAGACCTTCTTACAATCATGCTACAAAAACTCTGTCTCAAAACAAGCAAACAAACCAAAAAGAAAAAAAACTGTAATGAAACCTACCACTTTATAAGTTAACTTTAAAAGTAAATGAAAATTTAAAAGCCTGAGCAGGAGTTATCTGTGAGTTCCAGGCCAGCTGGGGATACATAGTCAGACCCTGTCTCAAAAATAGATAGATAGATAGATAGATAGATAGATAGATAGATAGATAGATAGATAGATA
>CABHPP010111552.1:0-15597 GCA_902168425.1 Peromyscus attwateri | reverse complement strand
CAAAAAAAAAAAGAAAGAAAGGAAGGAAGGAAGGAAGGAAGGAAGGAAGGAAGGAAGGAAGGAAGGAAGGAAGGAAGAAAGAAAGAAAGAAAGAAAGAAAGAAAGAAAGAAAGAAAGAAAGAAAGAAAGAAAGAAAGAAAGAAAGAAAGAAAGAAAGAAAGAAAGAAAGAAAGAAAAGGAAAAGAAAAATAGTTATTTGATCCGGGGAGTATGCCATTCAGATGGACAGCCCTGAAATCAGGTGGTATTAATGGAACCTCTCAAGCCTGCAGGTGACCAGGACAGGCCCACAAGCATCTGCCATCCGTCCTGGGAAGAGGTCTGTAGAGACCCCGACTCCAGGCTCTAGCGATCTGCTGAGTCAGCCGCGGGGCGCCCCCGGCTTAGCTGTTTCCAGCAGGGCGACTGTGCTTCGCTGCCTGGTGTGTGGACTGGGTGGTGTAATGATTGTTTTGTTTTCTAACATGTAATTACTCTTTGTCGTCGCTATTACGAATCCACCGAGCTTGACTGGAACAGCAAGATGGAATCAAGTTTGGGGTTGGGATCCAATGCGTGGGAAACACTGGCTTTTCCCCATGCCGGGGACAACCTTGGGCCCTCCCAGCACCCCTAGAGCATCAAAAAGGGAAGAATCTGGGGCCACCTCATAGATAAGAGGTCATCAAACTTGATCCCATACCCCACGTCCACTATCCCCAAAATGACTATAAGTAGGGAATTCCTGTGGATCCTTCCTTCCTTTTTTTTTTTTTTTTTTTTTTTTTTTTTTTTTTTCCATTTTTGAGACAGGGTCCCATGTATCACAGACTGGCCCGGAACTCTGTATTAGCCTATGACAACCTTGAACTGGCAATCCTCCTATTCCCATCTCTGGAGTGCTGGGTTTACAGAAATACACCATCATAGTCAGTCACTCTAGGATTCGAACCCACAGCTTCCCGCATGTTGGGCAAGCGCTCTAAATCATGTAACTGAGTACATAACGGGTTCCTTTTCCTTTTCCAAATATCTCCAGCGTGCTTATAGGGAACAAGGAGGTGGATAGGAAAGAGGGCAGGGAAAGGGAGCGCGCGGGGGGGGTGGGGGAGGGCAGGCGGGTGGGGGGAGAGATTGAGATGTTCTCGGCTGAATACTGGGAACTCCTGTTTCCACTTTCTTTAACACGCCCTGCCTGAGTTAATCCCTAGAGATGATACAGCTTCAGCACCCGTTACCCTGCCCTGTCACCCGCGGAGGTGACCCCTCCTGCCTCGCAAGGTTGCTTCACCCTTAGGTCAGGCAAACACGTGAACAAAGAACAGATTCCACTAGCTTGACTCCCAGGAACCCAGCACCGTAGGGCCACACTAGCAGAGGCCCCAGGCCCCCAACAGCGCTCAGCGCTCCGCTGAGCATCGTAATACCTCTGGCTTGTGTTGCCTCCGGCCCATCCATCGGTGCCTGGCCGGGATGACCTAGCAGTCAGCCCAGAAGAAGAACTCGCCGACCCCGGCCGGAAACGGGAGGTTCCCGGCCACAGAAAATGATCCATTTTCTCTACCCATTTGTCCCTCAGGGTAACGCTGTCTCCTTGGCGGCCCAGAGAAGAATGTGTTAAACATTCTTCGCTGGGGAGTCTTCCCCGCCCCAAATACTTCATTCTAGGGCTTTCCGGGCGCCAACTACTGGTCCCTAACCTCAGCCACCTTCTCTCGTTGAAATATGCACATCGCTCTTCAATAATTCAGATACCTGGGAGATTGGACAACTATAATTTTTTCCAAACACTCCAGCATCCAGGTTGTCATCCATCATTTTTCTGTTTTATTTGAGACTGGCTTTGTGTGTTTAGCTGCCCTCCTCTGTCCCATTTGCATGCGGCTATTTAATGGGCATTTATTTTAGCTTTGAAGATCCGCTTTAAAAACCTAAACCCAGAAAAGGGTGTGGATCGAGAAGATTTGCCTTCGGGGCCCATTGCTTTGAGGAGAAGGACCCTGCGGGTCCTGATTACGCATGAATTTTGATTCTGAGGAGGGGCACATCATGGAGATGGTTCGGTTTCCTCAAGCTCAAGATTTCTTTTTAACCAACCATGCTCCAGTCGGTATTCGGTGTAGGACACAAGTAATTGTGTCCCAAATGCTTAAATAAATCACTGATGGGTGAAATCACTCGTACTCACTTAAAGTGTAATGTGATTAAAAGATTATGAATTTGAAGCTAATATCTTGTCTCCCAGCTCCTGGACCCAAATCCTGACATCAGAAATTTATCAACTACAACTGTCTTAAAATGTCCAGATACAATAGGTTTCTATGGCCAGTGCATTAAAGGAAAGCTCTCAAAAATAAAAAATGGATATGTGTGCGAACATTCATTGTAGTAATCGTGGTTTCCTGAGAAAAGGATGGAAGAGACACGGAGGCTGTGGGGAGAGGGTGCTAGCTTGTGGCATCTTTTATTTAAAAAAAAAAAAAAGTACACGGGGAAGAGGAGGGGGCCCCGCGGCGGGCGCTACGTCTGCGAGCTGATTACTGGGGCTCTGAAAGCCGCTCCATTCCCCGCACGGTGGGTAAGTCCTTTATCGGGGGAAGCCCCGGCCTCGCCCGCAGCCATCGGTCGCCCGGAGGCGCGCGCTGGGCCGGGGCGCGTGAGCTGCTCGGCGACTCCGTAATGACCCGGGTTCGCCGCAGCTGCGCCCTGACCCTTTGTGATGGCGCCGATAGCGCTCGGATGAAATTATGTCCTTCTCCGGGTGTGAAATTACCATGTTTATTAATTGAGCTAGACATTAGCTCTACCTTTTCTTTCTAAGCCGTGAAAATTTGTGATTCAGAGCAAATGGTTCTCCGACAGACGCGGTGCTCCACGTCCCTCCCCTCCCCTCCCCTCTCCTCCCCTTCCCTCCCCTCCTCTCTCCTCCTCTCCCCTCCCCTCCCCTCCTCTTCTTTGCTCCAGCTCCCTTCCCCCACACGTCCCGGGCAGTTCGCGGGAGAGCTTTCTAGATGCGGGTACCCGGAACCCAAAGAGAGCAAGGAGACAGGCCTGCGAGCGCGTGTGCGTGGCCGTGAGCACACGGGGACGTTTTCCTCTTCTGCGAGTGTTATCAAAAGTAACAACAACCCCAGAGTCTGAATTACAGCTTCGCCCTCGGAATTCCTGATCAGTAAAACCCAAATCGGCTTCAGGACAAAGAAACATCAATCAGCGACAAAGACAGATTTAGCGTATTAAATCTTTATTAAAGTGAAGTCATTCTTATTGGAATGATGTATTGGGTTGCAGAAAGATTGGATTTTTCCCCCTGATGCTTGGGATGGAGACGTTGATGGTGGAAAGCCGCCAGCGTTGCGGCCGCCCCGGTTGTTCTGGGTTGCGATTGGGTGCCCGGGACTCTGCAGGGGAGGGGGGTGTCACTAGCCCGGCGACAAGGCTTGGACTCTCTCCCCTAGGCTGGTGCACCTCCCCTCCTGCCAGCCTGCACCTTGATGGCCTGAGAATCAAGCACCCCACCCACCTCTCTAGAAACTTTTCCCTTTGGTCTCCGAAACAGGGAAACTGAGGTACTGCGGGCGTTAGGTTGTTCTTAAGTTTGAGAAATTGAAGTCTCCGGAGGCCTAGAAAAGAGAAAGAATAGTCTGGTTTTCTGAAACAAGACCCTGCTCCGCACAACCCAAAGGAAGTCCCTGTGCCTGGAGTCAGCATGCTTGCCCCCAGAGGGCTCTAGGTCGGTCTCCACCATCTTTCCTTGCTTGAGGCAGGATTGGAGGCAAGAGCTGGCTGCCTTCACGCCTGAGGTGGACTCAATTAAATTGGCCAGACTGACCTCCGGCTCTGCAGTCGGCGAAAGCCCAGCCGAGAGAAGGGTACAGAGGGAAGTCCTCGAGAGATGAAGCAGCCCAGAGTTTTCTGCGCTGCCTGCGAAATGGCTTGAATTCTTATCTCCCCACGAGCAAACGGAGGGGCTGGGTCTCCAAAACTGCCTGCAGCTTTGCAGAATGGCAGCCTCAACTCCAACAAGATGTATTTGTGTCTCTCTCCACCTTCAGACACGCAGACCTCCACACCGACTGGAAGACTGAAAATGAACTGTTGGAATCAATTTCCTTGGAATACTCAACTTCTTTTTCTATCATATTTCAGCAACGGGCTGAACGTTCTAGCCAGTTGATTCAATTTAATATTTGCATAACCAACCGGAGAAGGTGGCAGACCCGATGAATGGATCTCTTGTTTGTTGTTAGTGTGTATGTGTTGTGGGGTTGGGTTTTTAAACATGGGGGGGAGGGTGTCTAGGACTGTGCAGACTTCCCCCCACCCGTCAAGAACAGAGAAGCTGCTGATGACCTGAAGACAGACTGTTGACCCTCCCCACCCCACTGTGCGGACTGCCCTTCCTCCCACGTGCCTGCAGACTCCTCCCCGATATTCACTAATAGGGCCTTTCGTTCGCGCACTACATCTAGTCCCGATCTTAGACTGCCTTGGCAAAATGTTTAAGATCACTTGGTGGCAAGGCAGGAGGACAATGCTGTCCCTTACTTTGCACATAGCAAAGAGACAAACAGGCTTTTCTAAAATCGAGGCCGTTTTAATAGGATTCCAGCCAGGGCACTAATTAAATATTTCACAGCTCCCCAACTTAATGTGCGAACACTGAGAATTTTTTCCACCAAATCATACAAATTGGCCTTCTCTAACGCCACCCCCCACACCATCCACTCCTTTCATACTACACACACACACACACACACACACACACACACACACACACACAGTACCACAAACTCCTACCCACCGGTTTTCTGAATGGCATTACAAAGAATTTTGTTAAAGAAAAGCCAGACTAATTGCTGCCAGAAGACTGGGCTCTTGGAGAAGTCTGGTTTCCATAAACCAGATTCAGCAAAGGCTGTGGTTAAACCGAAGCCTATGGAAGGCTCTTAAGGTTTCCTCAGCAAAGGAGCGGAATACAAAGAGACACTAAGTTCAGCCAAAATGCTCAGGGGAGGGGGAGGATGATGGGGGGGGCGGGTCAGAAGACTTATCTGAACTCTTGTTTCCTTATAAGTCCCTCCCCTCAGAAGAACACTCTCAAACTTTCTAACTCCATCTTTTTCCCCAAGCAACAACTCACAATGACTCACTGACTTGATTGTCACTCACTGTGACACTCTCTTAGCTAAGGGCTGAGACCTGAGCTAGAGGGTATACAGAAGAGTTACTATTTTTAAGACACCCCGGATTCCTAGTGGTACCTTTTGCCCAGTCAGCCCCTGTATGCTACTTTGGGTTAGAACAGAAGGTCCCCTGGAAAACAAGCAGGTGGTGTTTCCCTCTTTTACTCAGTCACTGGGAGGCACAGGAGTGCCTGGAGATTGTAAGGAAGGGCCACTCCTGGAATCCTTGCCTCTGGTCCTCCTGAACCCAATCAGCAGGACTTGTCTTAAACTAGAGTTAGAAAATAGTATTGTGGGTGGGGGTCATTGAGGTCTTGACCTTTGAGCATTTAAGAAGGTAGAACTCCTCTTAAAAAAAAATGATCTTGTTATTGAGGGGCTGGTTTCATTTTAGCTTTTCCTGATCCAAATTTTCCTCTAGTCTTGTTCTTAAAGCTTTCACAGGTGTGGTCCCAGGGCTGGCTAGACACACCCCCAAATGCACCGTTTCCTAATTATGGGTTCCCCCCCCCCAAGCCCACCTCATTCCAGTGAGGGCTTGATCCAAGAAGTTGGACCTACCTGATCATATGTCATGATGAAAAGAGAGAAGAAACTCAAACCAGGCCTGAAAGCAAAGGCCTGTGATCCCAGGACAGGCAGGGGCAGGCCAAGAGCAAGCTTTCAAGGTCATCTTCAGCCCCAGAGGGAGCCACCCTGGGGTGTGTGAGACCTCACCTCAACACCCCAAAAAGAGAAACGCATTCAGCTTCCATCCCGTGAACATCAGGGGAGCCTTCAAGCGTTGTTTGAACTTTGAAGAACGAGCTTCGGTTTGGGAGGGCCTGTTATTCCTCTGCTCCCTGATATTTGGAGGAAACACCTTGCCTTTTCTGAAGCATTGTCTTGTTGAACATTTTCTTTCAACCGGCTGTGGAAGGGGGAAGGAGAAAAAGGGAGACTCTGCCGTGTTGATTAAGTGTGCTCTCCCCTCCTCACTGGGCATTCCTAGCCCTTGTCATCCTGACGGTTCATGCTGACCTCCTTCCCAAAATGCTTCTTCTGAACTCATTGACCATGTAGGTGCAGGGACAAAAGAGGGCCAGTAAGCTAAGCAAATGAACACGAATTTTAAAGTCATTCTCCAGACAACCATCGTGGTTGGGATGTCCAGAGAAATCATCCTTTCCTTACTGCAGTCATTGACAAAGTTAATGCAGTCTAGCAAAGGTAAGCCCCATTTTCTAGGTCCTGGAGGAATCAACCCCTCCCCACCCACCACCCCCACCTTTCGCTTTCCATCCCAAAGCCTGAACATTTTAGAGGCTTAAGGAAGCATGTTTCCAAACATGTGCTAAAATGTGATTATGAAAATTGGCTTAAAACACCTAGGCATTGACTTGACTCAACTGTGCGATCTATTCAGGTGCCCCCAACAGTTTCTTCAGATTTAGGAAATAGGCCAGTGGGATCGACTTTGAATATCCATGCAACTATGAAGATCTCACCAGAGCAAGTACTTCAGCCTAAGGGTGCGAGAGCAGGAGAGCTGCCTGAGAGCTCCAGGGAATTTCATGACTTAAAGCCATGCTGAATTCTAAATCCGCAGGATGAGAGGTGTGCCCATTAGCTCAGCCTCCTTCCTCTTGATTATCATGAAATAAACTGTTACAGAAAGAAACTACCCAATGTCTTGGAACTCGGTCTCGATGCAGGACGGTTTGGGGTTTGACATCCGTTCTTTACCCCACGCTCTCATTTTGTATGCTAGCAGCAAGGCTCTTTCTCCTAACAGAGCTACAGTGGCTTCTGCCTGTGTATTTGCATAATAATTGCTACACAAAACCAAACCTCACGTTTCCTTTCATATATTTGCTTTCGTATTTTTTCTCCAGTATAAAAAAATAATTTTTAATCTGCTTCTCGGGTCTTTTCTAGAGCTCTTTTCACTCCATCACCCCCCCCCCCACTTCTTTTCTCCAAAAGCTCAGAATACAGTTAAAACATTGAATAATAGAGTGTGCACAGCATTCACATTTACCAAGAGGGTGGGATCATCAGGTAGAAACGGCCACATACAACTTTTATTGGCGCCTGTTACTGGCAACCGAAGAGATATGATATGTACATGGAAATCAGCCCCAGGAATTTCTGTCTCAGCTTTCAGAGGCAGAGCCCACCAGAGATGTCCTTCAGGCAGGGCCTCTCCTTCCACTCTGCTGGCTTTGCTGAGCTAGCTTCTGCTGGCCTTTTTCATCCCACCGGGCTGGCCAAACAGTACGCAGAAGCAATTCATTTCTGAGATTTCAAGGGAAAAAATAAACAAATAACTGAGATGAAACACGTTTTCCGCTTTGAATGTGACCTTTGACCTTTTCTTTCCAGTACACCTGACACCAGGGGCTTAGAAGAGTTCTGCTTTGGGTCTGGCCTGCTGATTCTGATTCATTCTCTCTCTCTCTCTCTCTCTCTCTCTCTCTCTCTCTCTCTCTCTCTCTCCCTCCCTCCCTCCCTCTCTCCGTCCCTCCCTCCCTCCCTCCTTCTCTCTCCCTCCTTCTCCCTCCCTCCCACTGAACTCTGTGAAAAGTTGTTGCTATAAACGCAGCTCCCTGCTCAGGGCCAAGGGAGGCCGGCAGAACACTCAGGGTGTTTTGTTAAATGCTCCCGTCGTTCGCACGGGCTGGGACTTGATAAAAGGAGACAGTTTTCTGAAAAGATTTGATTGAAATGGCGTGTGCCAGGGCTGATGGGAGCCAGCGAGGGACAAAGCGCAGAGAATCCATGGACACTCGAGCAATTACGCCTCCACGCTGAAGGTGGATTAGCGCGCTGGAAAGAAGCATATGTTTGGCCCGGGGCGACACTTCCCCCCGGCTGAGCTTAGAGAATGGGAACGCGGAGAGCGGCTGGACCCGGAATATCAACTATCTGCGAAGCCCCCCTCCCCGGCACAGCCCAGCTTGCCTCCCCGCCCCCGTCCCCGAAAAGTCAGAGTGGGTTTTACAAAGAATAGAGAAAGAGGAAAGAAGTAGGGGGAGAGATGGAGGAGGATGAGAGAGGAGGAAGGAGGGAGGGAGGGAGGGAAGGACGGACGGTTGGAAGGCGAGGGGGAGGGGGAGGGAGTATCTCAGAGGTGCAAATGGGCCAAATAACGCCTAGGGGCACCACCCAAGCCTTTTTTCTAGGGTCAGCCCACTGAGACACTCAGGCTTGGCTGTGGAGACCCAGACCAAGTCCGATGAATGGCATTTCCACACTATTAACTAGTTTAGGCTGGGGTGTTCTCTCAAATCGGTATTGGAAGGTGAATTAAATTGTTCAAATAAAGCAGGAGATCTTGATGGCGAACGCATAAGGCTGCAGTATACAGCCAATGGACAAGGGGCGCCGGACGCTCTAGGTGTAGGGAAGAGAGGCCTAGGGAGAATTGTGGGGCAAAAATTGATGCAATGGGCTGAGGGTTGGCAGCTCCTAGAGGGCTGTGGGAGAGAAAGGATTCCGCTCTGGGAGTAGGCCTGTGTACAGACCTGGGCTAGGGGTGAGGGAACTTCCGTGCTGTCCTGGGTCTGGAGGAGCCAAAAAGTTTTCCAAATCTTCCTGCAGTCATTAATTAGAGTCGATCCTGTGAAAGGGGCCCTTAAAACCCTAACTCCAAACCTTCCAGCTCTCGCTGAACCCCATCCCCACCTCACCCACGCAGAGAAACAGTGGAGGTGGAGGCGTTGTAAAAGGGTTTCAGTCCCTTCTCAGACCTGTGCTTCAGTTTAATTGACTCTAACTTGGACGCAGGTAGCAGGCTACCTCCCAGCTGCACTCTCCTAATTCTAGCTGCCCTCGAAGCCCCAACCTAGTCTCTCCTTAGCCCCGTGGGCACCCCAGGTTGGGCTCGAACCTGCCACCCGCATTGCACCTTCACCTTCGGACCTACAAAATCGAGTTGTGAATTGTTCCCAATACAAGGAGCTCTAAGCAGGGTGGGTCGTGGGGGGAATCGGGAGTGACTTTAGCAGGAGTGCCTCTCAATAGGCCTGTCTTAGGAAAGCTGGATAAAACCCCGCCAGGGGGTGCACAAGGTACCGCCCCCTCCCAGGACAATCCCCTTCAGGAGACAAAAAGCGCAGCCTAGACTTGGGGCTCCAAAAAAGACAAGGGGCATCCTGAAATAGGATTTGGTAGCTGACAAAGCAAACGGAAATTTGATCCTAGCATTAACTCAGTGCCTCAGGAAAAAAAAAATTTATTTTAAGCTGTATTAGCTAAATTTAGTTTGACCGTGTGTGTGTGTGTGTGTGTGTGTGTGTGTGTGTGTGTGTGTGTGTGTGTATTCCATATCCCCAGGATATATTGGAGTTTTAAAGAGTGACGATCTAGAGAGTACCCAGAGATTTATTCCTAGACAAAAACAGTGGCCCAGGCTGGTAAAGCTGAGGACCTGATTGACTGGGAACTTCAGCCCAATGGATGGGATCACTTAAGAGGGTTTGTATTTAAGATTGTTACTGGAACTCAAAAGATGGAGGTTGCCTTTGTCTGGTTTTGGTTCTGGAATGCTGCTGATGGACCTGCGCGCCTCCAGAGCTAGCAAAGTGCTCTACCACTGAGCTACCTCCTCAGCTGCAAAACACGACCTTTAGCACGGTTTGAGTCACTTTTTTAAAAAAAGAAAAGAAAATCCTTCCTTGCAACTGAAAATATCCCCACTCCTAAGTTAACGTTAGTGTGGAAACGGAAAGTCAATCTGCAAAGCTCAAGTTTAGCAGACTTGCTTTTCCCGTGAAGGAGGGAGAGAGAGCAAGACCTGGTCAGGGTGTGGAAACCTCTTCTCCTTCAACCTTCTGTTAGTCCAGTTTACCCCGGCACTCTTAACATTGCTGTTTTGTTCAGAAAGAAACGTGCTCTGTGAAGCAGTTGTGGCTGCTCCCTTCCTGCCCTGAAAGACAAAAGAAAAGTACAGCCTTGCATATGAATAACACATAAGTTCTGTTTTTTTGAGCCCCTCAACTCATCCTATACCCCCATTTCCTTCCTCTTTTTATACACAGCAGACTTTTTGTCTTAAACATGGGAACTTTCCACAGAGCTGAATTACAGTTTTCTGGCTCAGCATAGTCTCTTCTCCCCACTCTTTGGACAACTCTGCAGTCCAGTTATTTCTTTGGAGATAGCATGATTTGGTTGGGAATATATCTGGTCTATGTCCACACATCAATGTTTCATTTAATTGTACTGCTCACTCGTTTATAAATTGTCTCTCTTGACTTAGCTCATCCCTACTTTCTGAGAGGCAGTTAACTCAACTTTGATCATTAATAACACCTTCAGTTCTGATTCATGGTTAACTTGGTCTTCGGGGTTATTAAAGATGAGCTTCTCCTAGAAGGAGTACTCAAGAGGAATATACTTTCAGTTTCTAGTCCCAGGTGAGTTGAAGGGAGGACAGTGTCATTAAGAATAACTGGAAGCTGAGGTGACATATTTGTTCAGTTCAGCTGTTCAGCCAAGTTCAGTATAGAAAAGAATGGTTCATTCAAAGTTACAAGGACAGCCATTCCAACACATCCTAAGACAGGATGCAGAGGTGTGAGAGGTGCTGTCACTTGCTCAGGTTTTATTCTTCCAGGGTGGAGTGATTGACCTTTTCTAGGAGTTGACTTTTGTGTTCATGGATTTTCTCTTCTCTCTCCCTCCTTCCTTTCTCCCCTCCCTTGCTCTTCCCATCCAGCAGTTAGCAATAAGGAAACATGGATCTGTTTCTTCAAGTCTCCACTTTGGATAATCAAATAAATAAGAGCAAACTTCAACCATCTTGTCTTGGTCGCTGCCATCTCTCCACCTGTATATACCTCAAGGGATGAAAATGCTGGTTATTTATGTTGTTACTTCTGCCTCTCGGATCTCTAGTGAGTTGACCTGATTTTTATAGCCCTTTTACCCAGGCAATGAAGGTTCTTCCCCACTCAGCCTTCCCTCCACCCCATCACTGAGTGGCTTAAAAGATCTGTAACTGGGCTGAAGCAGCTGTTGGCTTCATGCCCTCCTCTAACTTGATTATTCTTTGGACACGTTAGGCAAGCATTAGTGATTGATAATGACGCTAATTAACCCCTTTCCTTTCCAAAGAGTAAACGGCTGCCAGCAGGATGCTGCAAACAATAAATATAAAACACTGCATACATCAATATCTGCTTAAAGCACAACTTCATCTGGGCACATGCAACTGGACTGCTTTGCTTAACAGTTCCTATTTATTCACGCATTTCTCAAAAGCCCGAGGGTGGGAGGCAGGGGAAGAGCTAGAGTTAAGAAGCTAGCCTGTGACTTTAAGACCACAAGATGTTGTGTACCTGTCCAGCAAAGTAAAACTCTAATAGAAACCATGCAGGTCATTT
Organism: Peromyscus attwateri; assembly: GCA_902168425.1. Taxonomy (NCBI): domain Eukaryota; kingdom Metazoa; phylum Chordata; class Mammalia; order Rodentia; family Cricetidae; genus Peromyscus; species Peromyscus attwateri. Next base: position 4,064 of record CABHPP010111552.1, on the reverse strand, counting down.
TTTAAAATTTCAAGTCTATACTTCAAAAATGAAATAATCCAGCTTTGTTTTTAAACTATTTAAACTTAAAACATGGCTAATGACCACATGATTTTTTTTTCCCTTTATGAGGAAACTCTCCTGCCTTACATAGAATTATTGTGAACACCCTTTGGGTTGAAGGAACTGGGAAGCATTGTTTATTAGAGTAGATAAAATTTGAATTTTAAGCAGGATTTGAGGGAATCCAGGTAAATTGGATTTGATTGTGCAGTCTAACATAACCTGAGTTGTAAAGAAACGTACTTTAAATTTGGAATTTTGATAAATGAATATTCCTAGCAAGTGAATAAAATGTATTCAATTAACTAAAACCCTGTGCACTTCTGAACTGAAGTGGAATCGACTGTAATTGATTTATCTGAAACCAGAGGTTAAGGACTGAATTAGCTAAGTACAACTGGGTATTTCAGCCACTGACTTCTCAAATGTCAAATCCCTTCTATTTTAAATATTATTTCAGCTGCGGGGCATTGCGGTCCTGATGGTAGTTCCATCAAGAACACAAATTGTATTAATATTCGATTTTGGGGAAAAGTGGGTTGGATTGTGATTTTTTTTAAAGGGTGTTGAAGTATAGAGGGGGTGAGTCTGACTAGTCACCTAGAAAGAGCATTGTGTTTCCATGAAAATTGGGTGTGGTAATTAGCATAGCCTGGCGAGCATCTTTTTAATTCAACTATGTATCCTGATCTGGTTTAATCCAAAGAGAATCTTTGTTGTTAGCATATAAACACCAGACCTGTCGAGCAATCCTCACATGTTTGGGAGGGTTCAGTTATGACAGAAAAAGCCAAAATTCACATACCCTTGGTTAGCTCAATTAAATAAATTTTTTTTTTGTAATCACCTCCTGTATCCCATTCCTCTTAAATGTACACAGCTTCTTTAAATTTTCTTGTTTAGAAACAGTGGCAATATCATGAGCCCAACTACAGAATAAAAATTACTGATTCTCTGCATTTGAAAACCATTGTTTATTTTTACCTCACCCTGTTCCAGCCACCATTTCCTTTCTATCGTTCTTGGGATGCAAAGATTATATTGGGTTCAGGTTTTCCAACATAACAAGCATCTGTAAATCCAGATATGAATGAATGGTATTTAATAAGATTGTTTTCGTTTTAAAATGAGTATTTATGTGTCATTGGAGAAAGAGCAGCAAAGTACGGCTGTTTATGGATGCTATTGTGCCTGAGGTTAGGATCCCCCACACAATCTGAGATGCAGCCAAGAAAAACAGTCCTGATAGACAATGCTTCACTTCACCTGCTACGACGCTGTGTGCATTTCATTTCTGTCAACAGTATGTACAGTTAGGGTTCATTCGCCTCATTATTTTGTTACATCTACGTTACAGTTAACCAGTCTCTCTAGGAAATAATAAATAACCGCTTTAAAAAACAATTGCCGCGTTGCGTTCTGAGAATACACTTTCCATTTGAATTTTTTTTTAACCCACTATTGTTATGAATTCTCTGGCTTTGGAAAATAGAATTTAGACCCCACCAACTCTCGTTGGTTTGTGGAGATTGATTTTACAGTGTCTTCCAAAGGAGATTAGAAGGGAAAGGTCGCAAAATGGACACTCCGGAAAGACCTTTGCCTTCCTAGTCTTCCGGCGTGCCAAAACACAGGAGCACAAGTCATTTCTTCTCAGCGTGCTCATCTACACAGCTTCCCTCTAAGCCTTCCACCTAGCCAACCTCCGTATCTCTGTTAAAACATTATTTTTTTTTTACAAAGCCGTAAGTCTAATAAAAATAAAAAGCCACCTCATTTCCAAGGCAAAGAATTACCAATTCCATTTACAAAAGCTCTGAATTCGCCATCTTCCTGTGCAAGAAGGTCCTTCCTTCCCCCAGAGCAGGCACACAGTCCTGTTATTGTGAAAGACAGATAGGAAAGCTTTGCAGGGCGGCCCTCCCCCACCCCCTCTACCCCACTTCTGAGGCGGGTTGTGTTTCTAAAAGGTCCAAGGAGGAACCAGTCCAGATCGAAAGGGGTGTGCTTGCATTTGGGGGGGGGGGGGTGACTGAAAATTCTAGGGATCCATCCATCTACTTCGCCACTCCCCTCTACTGGCTCCAGTAGTGAATTCATCTCCAAATGAAATATTAAAGCAATTGGGGGCAATTGGCCTCTCTTTCTGTGTTCCCCATGTATTTCTGCCACCTTCTCTCCTCCCAGAAAAATAGGGTTAGCTTAAGCCACGAAAGCCTACGCAAACAAGTGAAGGCTGAAATGGCCATCTCCTTTGTACTAATGAAGTAATCATTTCAATTTCAGTTTTCTTCTGAGACAGATTGGAATGCAGTTACGGGAGGAGAGGTCTTCTGTTCTTCCACTTATCACCAGCTTCGTCATTCCTAATGTTTAGTTCTGAGAGTTTAAATATTTTGGCTTCCAAAATGCAAATGAAAACCTAAAGGATCAACATAAATAAAATAAAACTTTATTTTTAATAATAAAGTTAATGCTCCCAGTCAGGAAGCAATAGTATGTCATTCCTTTAGCAGTACAAACAATCTTTTATCCAAAAGAATACATTGGGTTTTATTGTGTCATTTGTCTGAATACAGACTCAGTGGAATATCTAAATGATACCCTGCTCTGAACTCCAAGTTGAAAGTAAGTTTTTATTATACTTGAGGGAAACAATGGGTTCAGCTGCTTATTGCAAAGAGCAATTGCCAAGGGAGAGTTAAACTCAATTACTGTAACCATACTGAATAAAAAATACTGCCAAGAACAAAAATACGCCTGGGTAAAGACAGCCACTGAATAAAAAAAATCGACAGAAAGCGTATCAAATATTTATTTATCTGGGCAACAAAGGACTATGATACATTGACAGGCATGGAAACTACTGCCAGTAGGGCCCAACACAGTACATCTAGAAGTGCTTCCAATGTGGCCAGTGAAGACACACAATACCAGGTGGTCCCAGATGCTTGAAGGGGAACAAAAAGAGAGAGAGAGGGAGAGAGCACAGAGAAACCCCTAACCCTTGGTTTAAAGACAATATTCGTTTATTGCTCAGAGGACGCTTTTAGGGAGGACAGTGAACTCAAATAAACTTTATTTTCTCCCCATGATACCAGGGGAGGGTTACCAAACCGCTCCATTAAAAAAAAAAAAAAAATCTTTCCAGCGTCCCAATGTCACTCGGTTCTCCTTTGAGTTCAATGAAAAGCTAAATGTAATACTAATTATATATAAAATTTTATTTTACTTTAAAAAAAGTTTTGTTCAGCTGTTTCAATGTCATCATTAACATGCTACCAAGGGGCTAAATTCATGAATTCCAGAAGGGGAGGGGGATCACCCAAACCCTGGATTTCTAAGTAAGTAAAACCACATGAGGAACTAATAGGGAGGACCCAAAACCCACTAAACAGGAGGTAAACGAGATCACCAGATAAATAAAAAAAAAAAAAGGTTTAAAACAGACTCACCATATTTACAAATCCCATTAAATTACACATAAATAAATATATACAGAGACGTGAACACTGATTCCCTTATAGAAGTGGATTGTGTCATCAGAGGAAGTTCAAGTGGACACTGCAGAGACAACTCCTACAACTGAAGACAGGACATAGAACTTCTGTATTTGTGTTCAAGTTTATTCACAATACTGATAAAAATGTCATTATCCTCTTTGCCTTTTTTTTTTTTAAAGTATGGCTACAATCTGAAGTATGCAAGGGAAGGCGATGAGTTAGTCCCATGAAGCTCGTATACTTTTTAAATTTTTTTAACGTTCTTTTTTTTTAGAAAAAAAAAGTTTTAATGTTTGTTGTTGATTTGATTTAAAAAAAAAAAAAAAGAGGTTCACAAACGCGACAGAACTTCTCTTTGCTGGCTTCACGACCTGTTCTGTTCTCTTAGGCTCCAGATGAGGGTAAAGAAGGGGGTGTTGGTGCTGATGGGGAAGTTGAGGCAGGGCGCTGAGCAGGCAGCGGCTGCCTGCCTCCCTGGCAGTCGAGAGAGGAGAGCAGTCCCGAGGACTCCGGGGACGA
>CABHPP010111551.1:0-26651 GCA_902168425.1 Peromyscus attwateri | reverse complement strand
CCCCCCCCCCCCCCCCCCCCCCCCCCGCCAAAAAAAGACATCGAGTTGCTGAGTTCAACTACAAACAACGTAACTTGCCAACTCCTGAATGAAGGGAGTTTAAAATCAAGACGACAGTGAATCTGAAAAGCTTTAGCAGACATATAAGCATTCTTTAGCCCAGGATCCCTGAAAACCAACTTTCCCATTCCTTTAGGCTACAAAGATGTTTGCTCAGCAAGCCTGTCTTTCCCCATCGCTTTCTCCCCCTCTCTGGCTGCACCCCCTCTTTGGTCTTTGTGATAAGGATTCTCAGGGTAGAGAAGAAAGCCCTTCTCCCATGGGGTGAGATGACTTCCCTCCTGGAGAGCCAGTCTTTAAGTAGGAAGGGACAAAAGTCTGGGAGAGCTCCCGCTTGACGCCTGCTCACTGCAGGGAGCGGAGGAGATTGGGGCAGCAGAGGAGAGCCAGGATGCTCTGTGCTGGCCCCTACTTGGCCAGTGAGTGATTAACTCTAGTTATTGAGAGGTTATTGGGAGGCTGTTGGTCACACCACCCACATCTCCCTAACAGGGCTATAGCCAGGGCAGTAACCTCCCCATGACCCTTTTTAATGAGAAAGGTTTGACAGGAGCCTGCCAGAACGTGCCTTTGGGGCACAGGGACATATTCTTATCCTCTGGCCGTCTCCACATTCCACTATAAGGCCGAGGATCATGCAATGGTTACAATGAAAGGAAGTGAACAGAACCATTGCTGGATGCAATACCTCACCAGATTCGAATTACAGCACATGTTTTATTTTAAAGACCGGTAACGCCAATGCAAAGATGGCCTGACAATTTCTAAAATCTAGCTATCTGGTAAGGCTTACCTGCCAGGCTGTTTAGACTTAAAAGATTGGCTTCCCAATGAACAAACAGAAATCAGTGTGAAAGGATATTCATACATCTCAAACGTTCTAGAATAGCTTAAACAATTTGAGTGTGACAAATAAATTGTAAGTCAAGCCTGTACCCAAATGACATCTCTTGGGAAAGGCCACCTTATTTTAGCACAGCATACCCCCTACCTTTCCTATACATCTCACTCCTCACCCCATGTTCCTTTCATTTTTCTTTATAGAACTTAACCCTGCTCACACTTAGACCGTACATTATGAGTTTTCTTTAGTATTTTCCTTGCAGCTTCTAAGACTGAACCCGGGGCCTCACATGAGCTCAGGGAGGGCTCTACTGCTGGGCTACAGTGCCATCCCTCTCTATACTGTTCTTTGTCTGTGTCAGGATCTCACATGCCTCTGACCAGTCTCAAATTCTCTATCAGCCAGGGTTGATCCTGAGCTTCTGAACTTCCTGCCTCAACTTTGAAAGTATTGGAATTATGGGTGGATGTACCCCATGTCTGGCCTATTATGCATTTCTTTTATTAGCTTCATCCTCATCCGGAGTGATGCTCTCTGACTTGTTTTTTGTTCAAAGTCTCAAACAGTACCTGGCTCTCCTCAGGCACCCAAATACTTTTGTTTGGTGAATTGAATGAAATAACGACGCCTCTAGAGATTCAGTGGCTTTTACATGCATAGACATTGATGTTAATAGCATCACAGTCTGGAGTAGAGACCACCTCTTTTATTCTCATTTCACACATTTGAGAAGTGAGGTACCCATTGAGGGAAGTGACAAGCAAGATCTCAGGGATGTCCACAGTGGAGACACAGCTGAGCTCAGGTCTGACCCAAGCAGCTCGCTCCACATTGTACAAGGAGACAGAAGGAATCCTGTGGGAGGCATATCAGGAGCAGAGAGAATCCTGGAAGCTTCCAGAAGCAATGTCTTCCTCTGCCCAGTCATTATCATCGTTTAGTGTTCCTCCACACATTGATCTCTTTCTCATTCCGGGCCTTTCTTGAGCTAGGACGCTCTCCCCTCCCCATGTTCACACAGCTGGGTGCTTCTCACCTACCAAGGCTTAAGTTTAAAAAGCTTGTATGAAGTGCCCAGTTTTCTAAAGTGGGGAAGGCGGCTCTGACCATGTCCCGAACACGACTCAAGGGATCTTCCATTGCTTTGTGGCGTGTCACAGTCTGTTTTGCCTACATGGGGTCCCAGGAGAGCATGATGGAACCTGTTCTTTTCTGTGGCTGATTCCCATCACCAGGAATCGTGCTCAGCACAGGGTGGGCCTTTGTGCAATGTTTAATAGATGAATACATTTAATAAGTTGTGGCTCACCAATAGTTTGGCAGAGAGCTGATGCTTTTCAAGAAACAGTTAACACCAGGTCTCTCATTTCAAGATTTTATGTAATATAGTATGTAATACAGAGTAATATAGGATTATTCTAGGCTGATAATTTGTATTCAAAATGCTGGAGACAATAAATGTTTCAGATTTGAGATGTTTTTAAATTTTGTAAACAAACACACACACACACACTCACACACATACACACTCAGACACACACACACACACACATACACTCACCCCCCAAAATAAATGAATAAATAAGATTGCATAACCCCAATTTAACTATCTGCAAATACACATATATCCATTTGATATTATATACATATACATAAACACATACATATGCAAACATATATAGGAGAAGGCTGAGGCATACCTCAGGGGCAGAACTTTTGCCACTGCAAAATAAATAAGCAAATAAGCCATTTATATAGTAGAATACATAGTTACGTGATGCAGTTGATCTAAAGTTTAGGCGTATGAAGAAAATTCAAGTTTTTATATATTTTCAAGCAACATAGTACTTCTCAAAACTAATATTGCTTATGAGCTATAAAAGTAACAAAGCTGGGTGGGAGGCTGTCCAGACACAGCTGAGAAAGAGGTACTGGGCAGCTCCAGTTACGGCTGGAAAAGGGCAGCCCTGAAACACATTACGAGGAAAGACAGGGAACCATTAAATATTTTGCATGCTTTTCTCATTATGTTTGATTATAGTTCTACCTAATGCTTATGAGTTTGCCACAGTGCAATTAGAACACCACTCTGATGTGAGCAATGATATTATAATTTCTACTTCATTTTTCCAGCTAGTATATTAACTACCAGCCTAAAGGCAGAGAGGCTCTGTTATTTTTATGCAACTCTGCTGGAGAAAGATTTCAGATGCTTTACTGAAAGACCATCTGTAATGTCAAGGGCTAAGGGCTGCATACTGGGAGCAAAACACAAAATTACACTGAGCGAGGCTTGTGGAGGTGCTTGGCTATGCATTACCACTGACAAACACAAATAAATTAGGATTTAGGTGAGTGACTTCATGCAGAAGGATTCCTGCAGGAAGCTAAGAGAGGTCTATTTCAGATCTGGAGTTTAAGACCAGCCCGGGCTACATAGTGAAACTCTTTTTTTTTTTTTTTTTTCTTTTAATTGTTTTGTTGTGTTTAACCATTAAAGGAAAAATAAAAAGTTTTGGTATAAGTAGTACAAGATAAGTTCTGGAAACCAGCCTTGAGCTTTTGTGAGGCTGAAGCCAGAGCATCTGGCTCATTTCTGCCAAGGAGACATTTCTTTTGGGCCAGGGAAGGACAAGGATGGCAGGAAAGGGCTGGCTCGGGAACAAGCTCTGGGTGTTCTTAGTGTCCCATTCTCAGGCCCTTCACAGTAATGCATACAAATCAAAGTCAAATGTGCTTAAGAGTACATTCGAAAGGGCATGCTCCTGTGGAATCACTAAAATATTACTCTTACAAAGAAGACCGCTGACTCCTGGCTCCTGTATCCTTTTCTACAGGCATGCTACACAGGCTCTTGACATCCTGTCTAGAGAGACAGAAATGCTACACTACCTATCTCTAATTTGCTTACAGCCATCTGTTTCCAAAGTGCAGGTGAAAGAGCTGGCAGAGACACTGTGTTATAAACAGCTCATCTTAAAGGGCCAGTGCATTCTTACAATTCTTTTCAGACTTAGCGGAAGTGCACCCAGACAGTTTAGTGACAAAGGGTTGCTGTGAATAACTAAATGTATTGCACCGATAGTGCTAAGGACCATTCACCCCCAAGAGTACAGAAAGATACTTAGGCTTGCTGTACATGGAAGACTACAAGATTTAGAAAATGGCCTATGAGATGTGTTCAAAGACAACTATGTGGGTTTTCATGGTTGTATCAACATTTACCATTTAAGGGCAAATAATCTCAATGTAGTTGGTATTGGTGCAATGCAGTAACAGAAACATGCTGAGTGTGTACAATGCCCCGAGTTCAATCCCCAGCATCATCAATAGCCATAATACATTGATTTCAAATAGCAAACATTGACAGATATCCAAACGACCACAAAGGCATATTTATGATTGTCTAGGTTTTGATTTGGGTGCCAGTCACCTTAGCTTTTCAGATCATTTTCATTCACAAGACTTCTGTTGTATATTTTCTGAACCAGGGACTAACACATGCATGGCTCTTTATGTTTTAATTTTAAAGAAAACACTCCAAAAAGTTCCTTAAAATGTTTTCCTATCTCTCACATAAAATCTCCTAGACATGTTTCTCATAATTGCATACGCACTCAATATGAACATCCCCAAGAGAGCTAGATGGCAGGTTGGTGCACCCTTCAGCACATCATTTTAGGTTGCTGATGTATAGCTTTATTTAAAGACAGGCAGTTGGTTTTCTGTAACTCAGACCTTGGCAGGGTTTTCATATTTTAATCCTTTAAACAAACAAACAAACAAACAAACAAACAAACAAACAAACCTTCTGATTGCCTTATAGGATAAAGAGTCAAGCATTCCTTGTTGCTAGGTAGACTTTTCCAGAGAACATAAAATCCCATCTTTAACACACATTCTGAACAACTTCTACATTATAAATCTAGGTTTATAAACTAGTATAGGACAGACTAGTAAAGGACAGACAGCTGAGCCATCTCTCCAGCCTCTCAGGTTCTCTTTATTTCACACCACCTGTTTGAGAAGCCCTCACACATGTTTCCCAGGCATGTTATAGATGAGCCATCAATTGTAGAGTCTATATTAAATTGAGGGTGTAATATTCTCATCCTTTCTTACAGCCTAATAAAAGAAATAATCTGCTCCAGTTTCAGCCTGTTGCTATGATAAACCACTGGTGTTTCACCTTCCAGTTCCAAGTCACAGTCATCATTCAGGGAAGTCAGCGCAGGGACTCAAGTTAGGTGTTTGAAACAGAAACCATGGAGGAAGGCTGTTTGCAGGATCACTCTTCAGTTCCTGCTTGGCTAACTTTTATATAAAGCCCAGATCTGTGTGAGGAATGGTACAGCCCCCAGTGAGCTGGGTCCTTCTGTATCAATCGCTAACTAAGGCAATGTCTTACAGACATGCTCACAGACCAACCTGATGTAGGCAATCCCTCAGTCCAAGCATCTCCTCCCAGATGACTCTAGACTGTGTCCAGCTGACAATTAAAGTGAACCAGGATGTCATTTCTCACACTTGACTCAGCCCTTATTTGTTTACACAGTGTGGGTACAAAAGGAAGCAAGCTTACTGCTGCTCACAACCTACTAATTCCTAGTCAGAGGTTTCTGGAAAACCTTCAGAATGCCATTCTCCATCTGCCAGAGTCCAACTGCTATATGTCCAAAGAGCACTTTCAAACTGAAACAAAACAAAACAAACAAAACAAAAAACAAACAAAATACACCACTGTTTCTCTGACTCTGATTTCAGTGCCTGGGAATGCCAGAAAAAAAACCTTAATTTTAAAAGAGACAAAAACGCAGCATCTTTTTTCAGTTAAATCTGAACAGACCCAGAGCAAACAATGAATTTATATGCTCATGCTCTCCCCCGCCACCCCTAGGGAGCAAGGGGGTGTGCTTCTCACCCACATCACCTTTGGATCTAAGAGCTCTCTAAGCGCACCCTCACTGAACTGCTGTCCTTTGGTTTACATTTATTCATAAAAACAAATGTTTCCTAGGGACTTAGATCCAGGCTAGGGTCACCACCATATCCCTAAGAGTCCCTTGTAGAGATGACCTGTCACTTCTCCCTGTCCGGGGCCTATGGGAAGAGTGTGAAGTCAACCCAATATAAAGGCCTGTGGATGACCTGGGCAATTATTTTTTAAATTTATTCTTTTCTATGTATGTATGTATGTATGTATGTATGTATGTATGTATGTGTACATATATGTATTATGTGGGCATGTGTGTGCATGTTGAGACTTGAGGTGTGATGTGGAGTGTTTTCTTCAGCCACTCTCTACCTTGTATACTGAAGAAGGTTTTCTCATTTGGACTCAGACCTTGCTGATTTGCTAGTCTAACGAACCAGTTTATTCTGGGAGATCTCCTGACTCTGCCTCCCAAAACTGAGATGGCAGGGGGGGCTCCATGCCTGCCTCGCTTCTGTGTGGGTTCTGAGGAACTTTCAGTTTGAAACTTTCAAACTTTGGTTCTCATACTTGCACAGTAAGGACATTATCCACTGAGCCATCTCCCTTAGGCCCAGGGCATTTTTTTTTTTAAGAGTAGATGTGTGGTTTAAGCCAGAACTGAGAATTAAAAAGATCTGAATATTTTCAAAGATGCACAATTGCCAATATTTTCACAATCATAAAAGTATAGAGAGCAGGGCTGGAGAGGTAGCTCAGAAGTTAAGATCACTGGTCCCTCTTCCAGAGGTCCTGAGTTCAATTCCCAGCAACCACATGGTAGCTCACAACCATCTGTAATGAGATCTGGTGTCCTCTTCTGGCCTGCAGGCATACATGCGGGCAGAACACTATATACATAATAAATAAATAAATCTTTAAAAAAGTACCAGAGAGCAAGGAGTCCTGTGGGCATTCTTCTGGACCTCACATTTTATACTCAATCAAGCTGAGGCCCAGATACAAACACTGTTTGACTAGTTATTTGTAAACTCCAGACTATAATGAACTGCAAAGCCAAAGCAGTGACAAGCCCATCGTGGCCTGGCTCCATCTCCAGGAGGGCCTCTCATCTTGCTTTACACATGTAACACATGCCACACAAACTACAGGGTGAGCAACGGTCACCGGGGCTAGAGGCCAAGTCCTCTAATTCTAAAGTCATAAACCATCCTTTGACTCCATGTTTCAAGACTGAAATACTGATAAATCTTCTCTAATCCTATAGCTCATTCTAACTTTTTTTTTTAAATCATGAACTGAAAGTTGCTTTTAATGGTACATAAAATCACTTATCACAAAGTAGCCTATAAGCTGCATACTGCAATCCCTGCAAAGACAGACACAGACGTAGATAACCCTCAGCCAACAAACATGGCGGGATTCACAGTGCAGTATGTCCGCCTCCTTCCCTCCCTCCATGTTATCCTTCTCCCCAGTACTAGGGATCGAACCCAGGGCCTAAACCATGCTAGGCAAGTGCTCTAGCAGTGAGCAACATGCTCGGCACTCCAATGTTTTCCTAATGTGGCTCATTCCTTACAGAATGAAAAGCAAAACTAATGAAACAATTTTTAATACACAAAACCACCAAAGAATGCTTAATGTAACGATGGGAAAAGGTAACTGTGTGGGATATAGAGGCTTCGAGACCCTGCAACCAGTTAGTTCTGGTTTCACATCTCAGCTCCCTCCTTCGGGCTCCATTCTGTGGCATTTCTAAAGTCCACACCCTGTCCAGCACTAGTCAGGATGCTGGAGAGATGGCTCTCACTGTAGGGAGAGTGCTCTTGTCTCAGACACAAGCGTATATATAGTCCAGTTGAGGAAGGTCTCACTGAGCCGCATACCCTTAACGTGGTTGAAGTTGACACAGTCTGCAATGTCATTTAGTCACAAGCAGTTAGTCAAGACCCTGGCTCCGTCGCCTAGAGAATGAATTAAGAGCTTGTGCACTGGATTCAGCCCAACAAGGAGAGCACAGAGCCATGGCTGGGGCTTTGAACATCAAGAAAGAAAAAAGGCTGGGACACTGGCAACCAGGGTCAGGAACACGGTTTCCTGATGGTTAAGACCCACAGAGAACACAGTTCCTCTGGCCGCTATGTACAGTTATAGATGTCGGCCGAGCAAAAAGATCTGGCTACTGTCTGGCAGCAGTATGGCTGGCTACATTATGAAGATACCCTGGTGTGGCGGGGTGCTCCTACTAAAGAGGGTGTTAAAGAGGGGGTCCTCTGCTGTTTCCCAGGACACAGAAGGCTTCTGGGGAAGCCCCATCCTGCACAGTGAAAGCAGAGGGGAAATCAGAGAGGACAGTCATTAGAGTCCCAGGGGTGTGCTGGCCTGGAGGTTCTCAGGCTTCCAGAAAATTCCAGAGGCCAAAATAAAGTGGAACCTCTCGGCTATGACTGGACAGAACATTTGAGTGTGGAAGCTTGTCCCTCATCTCCCCAGCATAAGAGACAGTTCCTAATCCTCACAGACTACAGAAGCACCAGTGTAGGCCTTAAGCACCTCATCTCTCACTGTGGCAAGACAGCACAGGAATTCAGGAGGATGAAGGTACCCCGGAGGCTAGCTGTTCGGCAGTAGGTCTACCTTCTCAGAAAATGCCCAGTCCCCTGCAGGTCAAAGCCCCACCTCCCTGAAAGGACAAAGGGCCCATTTCTTTGCCTCAGGCAGTCTTTTCCACTTGGTTGCTTTGCAAATTAGGATAAGGAGATGGAAGCTGGGCCTAAGATTAGCAGGCAGCCTTCCCTCTATGGGCCTTTAATTCAGAAACCACAGTACCAAAGCTCTTCACCTTTACTGTCCTTCAGATCCTAGGGATGCTCCAGCCTTCCAACGGGGTTGTTAAAAAAAAAAATCTAGGACATGCAGTCAGCAGGTGGCTGTGAGGATGAGATGTCACAGGAAACCATAGTACAAAGAACTGAGAGGAGCTTGTGTCCTATGGCCCCAGAACACACAGGACACCTGTGACGCTAAGTGGAGCCTTCCTAACCAAATGGTAAAGAGGTTTCTGAGTGACTACAGTAGCCATCTGAAGTGGCATACTGAGGTGGATAGGGAGGATAGGTGGAATGGGATGGATTTGGGGGATAAGACCCGGTGTGACCACTACAGACTGAACTTAGTGGCTGTATCCCCTTGGGCAGGTCCACCTCTTTCTGGGTTAGTTTTCTTTGTAAAATGGGGCTCTGGGTGTATGTAGTACTTGGCATAGAGTATGTGCTCGATAAAAAGCTACTAGGGGAACCCATGTCCACTCAAGCATATAGCTTTATAAAGAAAATGTTGAGATTTTAAAACAGGTTTTTAAAAATTTTTATTTATTTATTTATATTTATTCATTTATTTATTTATGCATTTGTTTATTTTGAGACAAGTCTCACGTAGTTGGCCTTGAACTTGGATCCTCCTGCCTGCACTTTCCAGGTGCTTGGATTGCAGGACCTCATGGCCAAGCTCAGATGAGGTTTTTGTTTGTTTGTTTGTTTTATTTGTCTTAAGAGTTGTTAAAATTTTTATTTGAGCTGGGTGTGGTGGTGCACACCTTTAATCCCAGCACCCGGGAGGCAGAGGCAAGAGGAGTTCTGGGCTAGCCTGGCCTACAGAGCAAGTTCCAGGACAGCCAGAGCTACACAGAAAAACCCTGTCTGGGAAAAAAAAAAAAAAAAAGCAAAATTTTCTTGCCTGTTGACTAGTTAAGCTTCTTCCTTTTGTTTTGCAAATAAGTGGGATAGGTTCTGGGAAAAAGCCAGTCCAGAATGATACCTTTCTAAGGATGCTGAGGGACTGATAATAATATGTCTGTAGGTGAGGGGATGGAGCCATGATAAAAGAGAAACAGGATTCCTAACATTCTGCCATGTCAGGATGTGCCTTAGTTTTGGGGTGGTATGAACATGACTTGGCAACATCTATTTGTTTTATTGTCTTCCATTTGAGACAGGGTCTTAGTCTACAGCCCAGGTTGGCCCCAAACTCATGAGTGCTAGGATTACAAGGGTGAGCCGTCATGTTCAGCTTATAGAGCATCAATAATCAGTGTGAAACAAAATGAAGAGATACAGGGCTGTGCGTCAAGATGTGGCAAGGCATATACTTCACATCCTCATGCAGACCTAGCCCAACTCCATTTTTCAAGATAGTCTTCCTCCTGCACTCCGTGTTTCAACCAATTTTATACTTACCTGAGCTTCTAGGCAATTACCCGCCCACACAGAAGTTCAGTGAAACATCAGAAGTGATAGTTGAGTGAGCTGGGCAAAGATCTCTGTCATCCAAGTCTTAGGAGACATGGGACAATAGTTAAGGGGTGAGAGTGTCAGTGGAGAAGGTGGGCACATTTCCAGCTGTTTGTTCATTCTCAAATTCATATTCCCTCTCTCCCTCCTCTGCCTTCCTTCTCCCTCTGTCTTCCCCGTTCCCGTTCTCTCCAGGGCCTCACTGGATAGCCTAAACTGGCCTCTGATTCACAGTCTTCCTGCCTCAGTCTCTGATAGCAGGATTACAGTTCTATACCATTGTACTGGTTCCTTTTTGTCAACCTGACACAAGCTAGAGTCATCTGGAAAGAGAGACCCTCCATTGAGAAAATACCTCCACCTGACTGGCCTGTAGACAAGTCTATGGAAGCATTTTCTTGATTAGTGATTGATGTGGGAGGGCCCATTCCATTGTGGGCAGTGCCACCCCTGGGCAGGTAGTCCTGTGTTCTGTATGAAAGCAGGTTGAGCCAGCCGTGAGGAGCAAGCCAATAATCAGTTCCTCCATGGCTTCTGCATTGATTCCTGCCTGCAGATTCCTGCTTTGAGTTCCTGCCTCGGATTCTCTTGATAATGGCCTGTAACCTGTAAGCTAAATACACTCCATCCTTCCCATGTTGCTTTTGGTCATGGTCCCAAACCGGGACCATCATGCCCAGCTTCTAGTTAGCATTTTTTTAAAATAATTTGTGGATGCCAGATTTTATGTAGATACATAAACACACACACACACACACACACACACACACACACACACACACACACCATGACAGTAGAAGTGAAACTCTTTGGGGGAATTAAAGGAACTAATGGCAGGAGGAGAGAAAGGGGAGGAGAGGGGCAGATGGAGGGAGCACGCTCAAAGTACGTTACAGACTTCCATGAAAACATCTCGGTGAAATCCAACACTATGTACAGTGAATATATGCCAATAACAAAAAGGATGGGGAGGAATCACTCTCAGATAATGTGATAATTACAGAGAGGCAGATGGAGTTGTCTACCACATGAGTCCGTTTGAAGGCTTTTTGTTTTTCATGGTTAGCCCCCACTAAAACCAATACTTTCCTCTATTATGTGTCAAGACCAAACCAATAGACTGAGTCTAACAACCCCATCAAGACATTTACTTAATATTTAACTAAGGCTAAATTACAGATTCCACTTCAGAGGGACGGGGCAGAATCCTGGACGCCTCATTCTATTGCATTCCGTGCGGGTTCTAGGGGGTTTCAATCTGGCTATTGTTGGCTCTGCTTAAAGAGTCATTAATCTCAAGTGAGAACCAATTTAACAAGCCGAGAAGTCTTTTGAAGTGACTGGTGGGAGCAGTTTAAACAGAGGATTAGGAGATAATCACATTTTGAGTCATCTTTGGGCCCTATAAAGCTGACCCCAGGCCAGGGGGTGTGAGGTGCAGGCCCTCTTCCACACCTCTCTAAGCAGGTGACAAGCTCCTTTGTGAGGCAAGCAGGTGGCCGTCGGAAACACTGATCTCTTTAGACATGTCGTCGTCGTCAACTCCACAGTGATGCTCAGGACTGCTTCATAAAAAGATACCCACACCCCACAGCAGTAAAACCCTCACAGGCTAGCAGGCATGAGTTAAATGTGGGTGCAGAACTGCCCTGTGCTACTGGTATCAGCTAGCTGGGTGTGAGTAATCAAACAGGGAAAAAAAAAACAAAAAACAAAACAAAAAAACGCTGTTTCTCCATCTTAAGCTCATTTGTTGAGAAAGCACAGGATCCCAAAGGGCTCCCTGGAAAGAACACTGTGCTTTTCTGGTTTTCCTTATTGCCAAAGCTGTGGCATCTACAAGAGAAAAACAAAACAAAACAAAACAAAACAAACAAACAAAAAAAATGGTGTATGCTTGCCAAGTCATTAAGCTTTTTTCCAAACTGCCCCTTCAATTGTATTGCGTACAAGCAGCAGGCGGCGCACAAATTATTTGACACTAAATCAGCATTCATTTCAAGAGAACTGTTTGGTATTGAGGGAGACTCACAATGCAAGACAAAAATCATCGAAGACAGCCTAGCACTTCACGAAAGCATCACTATAGTCTAGGCCATTCCACCCAATCTTTGCTATTTTTCTTCCTCCTGCACACCACAGAGGGACCTCTTTAAAATGTCACATACATAGCACATGTGTGACCATGTGACAAGCCTCCAGGGATCTCTGGCTGTGTCCTTTCAGCTGAAATCAATGGAGACGGCAGGCTAGAATCACTAAGTGCCTTGAACAGGATTTCCATTCTGGGTTTCATCACTGTGGCTGTTTGACTGTAGTTGGCCCCCATAATCTCATAGGGAGTGGCACTATTAGGACGTGTGGCTTTGTTGGAGTGGTATGGCCTTGTTGGAGGAAGTGTGTCACTGTGGGGGCGGGCTTTGAGGTTTCCTATAGTCAGGGTACTGCCCAGCATGTCCGTTGATTTCCTGTTGCCTACAAGACTGTAGCAGTCTCAGCTCCAGCATCATCTCTGCCTGCACGCCACCATGCTCCCTGCCATGATGATAACTGACTGAACCTCTGAAACTGTAAGCGAGCCCCCTCGGTTAAATGTTTCCTTTATAAGAGTTGCTGTGGTCATGGTGTCTCTTCACAGCCATAAAAACCCAATCTAAGACAACCACCCAGGTCTCTCTCGTTCCACAGCCCCATCCATGGCACTGGCAGCCCTGTCAATCATCTCTCCCTACCCCTATCCACAGCTGTTTGCACCAAAAACAGCCAGTCTAAGGGCCTGGCCAGAGATGGATAGGTTTGTGGGATTGAACTATAAAATGAGCTACATATTATTGTCTTGAAACATCCCTAGCTGACAGCAGGAGGTAAGAGGGAATAGTCACAACTGTGTTGTACCTAACTCTTTGTACCAAACCATTCCCCAATGTCAGACCTTTGAGGCTGTGGTTCCTGGATTCCCTATACACGTAGAACACACCCCACTTCTCTGAGAGAGTTTGAGTGGCCCTGTGTTGCTGAAAATAACAACACACTACCTGTCTCACATCAGCCAGGTGTTGCTTTTAGGACCATGAGCCTCTGCCCCAGCCTCTAAGCTGTGATCATGGTGTAAGTAAACGCCCTTCTCCCCTCATTGGGGACAAGCCTTGCTTCTGATCAGGGAGCTATAATCAAAAGCCATGAATTATTAGGGGAGAAGTCGGGTCTGCATAGAAACTGTCAGAATCAACAAAGGGCTTATACTATAATCAGAAAAATGGAAATGGTTTAGCTATGATTACACATACCTCCATACACATGTGGACATTTGCAGACAGATGCACATACCACACACACACACACACACACACACACACACACACACACACACGGGCGTGCAAAAGAACAACAACAAAAAACAAACACAAACAAACAAACACATCGACCCAGAACTTTTTCCCAAACAAGGCTAAGAGACAGGGTACCAAGGAAACAGCACTCGGAGGGGGCTCTTGCTGTACACCTGACTCATCACAGCTGTCTCGTGTGTTACCCCCTAGGCAGGCACTCCGCCAAGGATGCTTTGACCTCTCCAATGTATGAAGGCTCATTGCTTCCCAGTACTTGGAATTTCTGCTCTACAGCCTCCAGTGAGATTTTCATCAAATTTTATTAATATAGCCTCTTGGAAGGTTTTACCCCACACTCCACAAGAGTTCTTACAAAGCTCCTTTGTTCCCTGCCCAGCATCTTACCTCTCTTCTAGTCTGTTTTCTTATAGGAGGGAGAACATCAAAGTACATGAAGGCACAGATTGGCCTGTTTTTTGCAAATAAAATGCACTCCCATTTTATGCTTTTTCTAAACTAAACTAGAGCAAATAGCAAATTCTCCTGCAAGTAGTTTTAAGGGAGAAAGACCACCTGTTCAAGATACTTGCATACCAAGGCAGGTAATCGCCTTAGATGTGTCTGTGATAGGTAAATAATAATGACAAAATACTTACAACCCATATCACGACCAATCTTCTGGAC
This sequence comes from Peromyscus attwateri, assembly GCA_902168425.1. Lineage (NCBI taxonomy): Eukaryota > Metazoa > Chordata > Mammalia > Rodentia > Cricetidae > Peromyscus > Peromyscus attwateri. Next base: position 12,509 of record CABHPP010111551.1, on the reverse strand, counting down.
AAATAAGGATCGATATTCCAGTGGGTGAATGGGAGAAATGTGATGTAGAACACTTCCTGACCCAAGGCGGCTGAAAACCGGAACAGGTAATAGTAGAAATAATTCTTCACAACGTGCTTCTCTACATAAGCCTGTAAGACAAAGGCCGGGAGATCCTGAGTTCATTCAATATGTCTGGAAAAACCTCGCCTAAAACTCACCAGCAGGGTGCTGCCTCATCCTGTGACTGTGGTCTCATTAACACCAGCCGGTATCATTGCTGAACATCTGCCAGCCCCAGCTTGTAAACAGAAGCATAGGAGACATTAGGGGTTGTTGTTGTTGTTGTTTGCTTTGTTTTGTTTTGTTTTTACGACTAAATATGTAGCATCAAAGGCAGACGTACCAGGAGAAGCTCCTCTCTCCCTCCACACATCCGCGTGTGCACATAAAACAAAGCAGAGCCTCTGTCTTGTGTGTATAGAAGGCTAGAAGCCTGTAGGAGGACCAGAGTGGCCCAGTACCATATGGGTTCCTGAAATTCAGAGGAGAAAATGATGCTTCTCTCAAAGATATCCATTCATCCCATCCAAGTACTGACGGGGCCTAACCTCGCTTAGCTTCTGAGGTCGGGTGAGAGCAGACACATGCAGGGTGGTATAGTCTCTAGAACATAGGAACATATCACCTCGCAGAACAAAGGGTCACTGCAAATACAATTCAGCGATGAAGTGGGGGTAAAGCTGCTTTCCTAGATCATCCATGTGAGCTCTGTAGTCACAGGGATCCTTTCACAGGATGGAGTGAGGGTGTGGCACCAGGCTTCTGGGTCTGTCTTCCAAGCTCAGGAGCCCATTTTGACTGTTGGGCATGTCTTTTCCCTGTCCTTTTTTTTTTTTTATTCATCTATTTATTTTACATCCAGGCCCCAGCCTTACCCCATCCTCTTCTTCCAGTCCCTCCTTCCCTCCCCTAACCCTGCTCCCACCCCCCAATCCCCTTCTCTCCTATCTGCATCCAGGAAAGGGCAGGCCATGAGTATCAACAAAACACCGCATATCAAGTTGCAGTAAGACTAAGCACCTCCCCATGTATTAAGGCTGGACAAGGCAACCCAGTATGAGTAGTAGGGTCCCAAAAGCCAGTAAAAGAGTCAGAGACAGCCCCTGTTCCCACTGTTAGGAGTCCCATAAGAGGACCAAGCTACACAACTGTAAAATATATGCAGAGTGCCTAGATCAGTCCCATACAGGAGGGCATGGAGGGGGGGGGGAAGGAGTTCTTGAGGGGGGCTGCTAGGAGGTGCATTTCGGGGTTTGGATGAAACCTGGCACAGGAGAATCTCCCAAGAGTCTACAAGGAGGACCCCAGCTTAGACTCCTAGCAACAGCAGATAGGTAGCTGAACTGGCCATCTCCTGTGGCCAGATTGGTGCCTAGCCCAATTGTCGTCAGAGAGACACCATCCAGCAACTGATGGAGGCAGATGCAGAGACCCACAGCCAAACATTAGGCAGAGTTTAGAAATCCTGCAGAGGAGGAGAATGTAGGAGCTGAGGGGTCAAGGATTCACAGAGGGCTCACACAGTCAACTAGCCTGGGCTCATAGGGGCTCTCAGAGACTGAACTGTCTTTTCCCTTTCTTAATAAACTGTCTCTATTTCTATCACTCAAGATACAAAGGAGGAAGGAGGCAGAGACGTCAGAATCAAAGAGATAGGTGGAAATGCTGGCCGGCTAGCTTTGAGGATAGAGGAAGGGGCCATGAGCCAAGGAGGGCAGGGTGTGCATTCTCTGAAAGCTTAAAGTACGGGAAGTACAGACTTCTCCCTTAAGTCTCCAGAAGGAGTCGAGACCGGGATGACACCAGGACTTCAGTCAGTAAAGGTCCATTTTAGACTTCTCACTACCAGATGTCTAAGAGGGTCAGTTCCTGGTGCCGTAAGCCACTCAGTTAGTAGTGGCTTGTTTCCACAGCAATAGATAACTCAGCCAGGGACATTAGAAAAAACACTCTCCTCTACATTTTTGTTCACCTTTTAAATAGGACTAATAAAGGCACACCACAGGGATGGTGTCAAAAATACAGTGAGTATATGTTGGGGACATTAAAATGTTCTCCCATCTTGTCACCTCCCCGCCATCACCTTATCCTGGAACAGGTAGAAGGGGAAATTGCCAGGACTAAGCAGATAATGCACCTCAATACAGTGTGTGACCGATTTGCCAGCTTGTCGCAATCTAGACTCATCTGGAAAGGGAGTGTCAACCAGGAATTTCGTACTTTGTATTGGCCTGTGGGCATGCCTGTGCGGGATCGTCTTAATTAGGTCAATTGACGTGGGAAGGCAAGCCCACTGTGGGCAGCACTATTCCCTAGGCAGGGAGTCCTGGACTGTTTAGTAGTGGGGAAATGGAATGGAGCGTAAGCAAGCAAGGATGTTTACATTTTTCTCTCTGCCCATGGCTTCGTCTTCACTACCCCACAACAATGGATTACAACCTGGATTTGTAAGCGGAAATAAACTATCTTCCCTATATTTGCTTTTTGTTAGAGTGTTTTGTCATAGCAACAAAAAATGAAAGTAGAGCACCATGGTAAACACTTCCATATTATGGCATATTAATAGCAAATTTAACAATAGAACCTTTCACTTTGTTAAGTGAACAACAAAAAAAAAATCTCTTGTCTCTCTATCTCTGTCTCCCCCCCTCCTTTCTGGTGGAGACAGGGTCTCACCAAATATGTAACCTAGGCTGGCCTGAAACTCGCTATATCACACAGTTGCTTCAAACCTGACAGTGATCCTCCTAGGCTTCCCAAATGCTAGGATTACCGGTATATGGCATGATGCCAGGTTTATAAAGATTTCAATGCCGCTGAAAGTCATACGCATTACAAAACTGAGATGCAGACACTGAAGATAAGGAGGATGGTGGGGAGGTAGGGTGGAGTGGGGGGTAGGGGTGGGGGGCAGCATTAGACTGGGAGGCCTCCTAAAGACTTACAGGTCTGCAATTGTGTTTCGTTTTATGCCAAGCCAGGGGTCTTTGAATTCTCAGGGGGAAAAGCCATATGCATTTATTCTAGAGAAATTCACCCTTGGCCTATAAAGTTCAGCAGCTACACTGTGACCTGGGGATATTCTAGAGAGCAGGTATGGCAGGAATTCTCATTTGCTGAGGGGCATTGTAGAGGATAATTTGGAGGAAATAAATTTTTAAAGGGCCAGTGTTTCGGAGAACTTGAAAACAGCCAACACTACTTTCATATTTCAGGCATTAAAAAAAAAAAAAGATGACCTTGAAAATTGCACAAATACACTATACTTGGTACTGTTGGCTCTCTCCCAGGTATGCAGCTCTCCATCTTTTCCTCTCTGAGAGGTTCAGCATCTCAGCCTCCCCAACAGCACCCTGGAACTCAGGGGGAGAGTTCAATGCCTTTTGCACCAGGAGGTGATCTGGAGTCACCAGAACCGGTCATGGTTAGCTTGAGATTTCAGTCTCAAGTCAAGAGCGCACAAGGATTGCCCTGAGCGTGGTTCCTGGTAACAGAGGCAAATCCTGTAGGTTGAAAGGGGAGCAGTCCTTGCTCCTGGGGGTGAAATTTACTTCTAAATGAATTTAGAGAGAATGGAAGTACAGCAACCCTAAACAAGAAAGACAACGATGCATGAAAGAATTCTTCCAGGTAACATCTCTGGATACATGACTAAATAACTAGAAAGCCAAGTTTTATCACTAAAGTCTTAGTTAATAGGTACCCAAGTAAAGTGGTAAATTATTATTTTTTTATAAACCGAATCTGAGTTTCTGTGCAGCGATATGGTTCAGTGGGTGGGTGAGGCTCACTGTGCAAATTTGCTGTGCAAATACGAAGACATGAGTTGAGCTCTCTAGAACCACACAGAGCTGAGCGCTTCGTGAGCACCTGTAATCCCAGCACTCCTATAAGATAGAAGGCAGAAACAGGAACGTTCAGAAGCTCATGGACCAGGGAACCCACAATACACAGAAATGCAGTCTCAAACAATGTGGAAGGTAAGGATGGACACTCAAGGTTGTCCCCTGACCTCCACACAACCACCACAGCACAGGAGCATGCTCATTCACACCAGCAAAGACATTATTTTACAAGAGGAGAATCTCAGTTTCCCTTGAAGGAGATCTCAATGTGTAGAGCTCTACTATAGCTCAGGAAAGAACTCGAATTGCATTTCTCGGGTGTGTGTTGGTGTCCTCTGGGAACCACTACAGAGACAAGGACCAGGGTTAGAAATAGAGATGGGGAGTAAAGGGGGCTGAGAAGAGAGGCCAGAGCTAAGAGAAAGGAGTCCTCACCCCAGATTCCTACTTCCCTGCTCCCAGCTTGCCACATGGAAGAGACCCTTTAGCCCAGGTGCTTGGGCAGTGTTTTGGGGTCCTTGTCTAGGAGAGAAAGATCAGCATGTTATATTACAGGAAAGAGTGAGGTAGTATTAAACGCGGACATGCAGGTTGACAGAGAACAGCTCTTAAAATGCTTGAATGCTTGTCCTTGGCAGGTGACTTCCATACTGTGATTTTTTTCCCCCTTCCAGCTTAATACATGTTAGGATTTTTTCTGTTATTAAAACAAAAGCCGCCGGGCATTGGTGGCGCACGCCTTTAATCCCAGCACTCGGGAGGCAGAGGCAGGCGGATCTCTGTGAGTTCGAGGCCAGCCTGGGCAACCAAGTGAGTTCCAGGAAAGGCGCAAAGCTACACAGAGAAACCCTGTCTCGAAAAACCAAAAAAAAAACCAAAAAACAAAAAAAAAAACCAAAGCCAAATGCTTTTTAGTTGCATATCATTTGTCACACAGCCAAATAAGAATGTCTGTCTGGTAAACAAGGGTGATAAAATGGAAATTATCCCCACAGGCATTAATCCAGACTGCAAAATGTCATCGATTTTTCTCATTAGTGCATCTTATGGATTGCTTGTGTTTTTCTAGGGCATTTTGGTTTTTTTTTTTTTGTGTGTGTTTTGTTTTGTTTTGTGATCTCAGTTTCCTAATCACACCTTTCCTGTTTGACCATGAATTCTCCAAATGCGCATTCTCCTCTATGGGGGTTCCCATCGTGGTGATACAGAAGAGTTGCTGGTATTTTCAGGTAGCCCATCTTCTGCAAGGCTGTAGTGAGTGAATAAGAAAGTGTGAGAAGGAACCAGGGTGGCTGCCTGAGCGAGACAGCCAGTGGCCAGAATGTATGGCTTCTTGACTCAGCTCTATTTAGAATAGCTGAGCAGCATTTTGTTTTCTAAACATGAGCCCAGGAGTCCTAAATGCCAAGGATATTCACCCAGGTCAGTGTGGCTGAATTGTAAGAAGGGCTGATCCAGACAGCAGAGAGGCCAATGCCTGGCAGACCTGGCAGCCTGCCCAGGCTTTCAGAGGAAGGACACCAGAAAAGGATTAGTCAAAACGAAGTGTGACCTTGGGGAAGTCCATTGACCTTTCTGACCCTTGCTGGTCTTAATTGTAAAAGATGTCAAGGACAAAGCAGATTGGCTCAGTTGACTTATTTTAAGAATCTACCTCTGAGCTATGTCCCTCACACCAATCTCTAGACCAAGTATTGCTCTTTCAAACTGGAGATCCTCCTGCTTTGCTTGACCTGAGGGATTATTGGACGAGCACCACCACACCTGACCTCAGTTGCTTTTTACTGTATGATTAAAATGAGAGGTAGGAGGAGGAAACAGCTCATCAAAGAAGATGTTGCCCCACAACTGGAACACAACGATGTAAGACTGAATGTCCAAATGGGTTGAAAGTGAGGAAGGGCCTGGGGAAGCTGTCGTACACCACATTTCTCTTACTCCTCCAAAGCCCTCAGCAGCACCCATCAGGGAAGTGTGGCAATCAGTTTAAAAACCCCTGAGCTTAGTGTCTCTTCCTGGCCCAGATATCACCTTCCTGTTATTAACCTTTGGCCCCAAGCACGTGGGCTGTAGCTGTGCCAACCTAACTTTGAGGTCTCTAAGGTGAACTCTGGAAGAACCTTGAGGCAAGGCCATGTTACTTGCCTATTCTTTTCTCACATTAGAGCTATAAATATGTCTTCTTCCAAAGGTCAAGTTCAAGACATCGAACTATTACAACAGGACTAGAAGAAGTCCGTACTGAGAGGACAGCATGCAAGTCTAAGCAGGCCACTGTCATCAGGGGCAGTAGAAGCAGCTCACTCTCGAGGTTGAGAGACATGAAACCCATTAGACACCTGTTTTTAAATGACTTTAAGATCCAAAGGCCTTTTACAGAATACACCAGTGGCACTCTGTCCTTAGCAATGGTTTATCAAAAGGAGAACATTATCATTTAATGTTCTTAATTGGGCTTTATTTTGTTATTGTTGTTGTTTGGTTAGTTTTGTTTTCAAGATAGGGTTTCTCTGTACAGTCTTAGCTGGCCTGTACTTACAGAGATCCACCTGTCTTTGCCTCCCAAGTGCTGGGATTAAAGGTATGCACCACCACCGCCCAGCCTGGGCTTCACTTTTTATTCTAGAACCAGGTAACACTTCATTCTACAACACAATAAATGTTCCATGAGCCCGGCAGAACATTCTAGAGCACTGGTTCTCAACCTTCCTAATGCTGTGACCCTTTAATACAGTTCCTCATGTTGTGGTGACCCCCCCAACATAAAATTATTTTCGTTGCTACTTCATAACTGCAACTTTGCTACTGTTATGAATCAGAATGTAAATATCTGATATGCAGGATATTTGATTTGTGACCCCTGTGAAAATGTCATTTGATCCCCTCAAAAGGGTCTTGACCCACAGGTTGAGAACCATTGTTCTGTAGACAGAAAATGGCTTGAAGAATGCAGAAACCAAAACCAAACATGGATCAGTCACTTTCCTTGCAAGCAGACAGAACAAATGGAAAACAGCTACTTCTCCCTACTGTTTTGTTGTTGTTGTTGTTTTGTTGGGTGTGTGTGTGTGTGTGTGTGTGTGTGTGTGTGTGTGTGTGTAAAAGGATAAATAGCAGGATCTTGGTGGTTACTGCCGTTGACACTGACCTGGTTGAGAAATCTGAGTGTTCTTTCTCTAATCATGATTATTAGACTACCAAATAAATGACTGACCTGGTGAGGGAGAGGACAGGTCACAGAGCCAGGTGGTTAGGATCCCAGGCCAAAGGGATTAGAGGCTGTGGTTAAAGCCAGGTTGGCTCATGGCTCACTGTCTGAATAACATCACATCAATCATATGGTCTCACTAGGCCTCAGTTTATCCAATAGGTGGGAAGAGTAATAATAGAACAAGCCACAAAAAGATGCTGGGAGGATTAAAGGTGGACATTTCTCAGTGAAAGCTAGTTGTTACCATGGTGATGACGATGACGACGTGGTGGTGGTGGTGGTGGTGGTGGTGGTGGTGGTGGTGGTGGTTGTCATGATGATGACCAAGGAGATGGTGATGATGATGGTGGCCGTAGGGAAAGCAGTGACATCTTCTGCAAAGGGCTTTTCAATTCTAATAGACAACCAAATCACCATTTGTTAAAATGCAAATTGACTTGGGGTAGGACTGAGCCGTCCGAGAGCTCCCAAGGGAGGATGATGCATGTTGGTGGGTGTAGGTCACACCCTGAGTAATAAGGACCAGGTGCAAAGGTTTCAAAATACAAAAATAAGACTCAGATTCAATCCCCAGCCACAGAGGCCACAACAGGCGCAGATAAGAATGCAAGGTATCGTAACTAAAGCAACAGATTAAACTGTTGAGCAAAATGAAGCCTCTGGGGGAATCCTGCCATAGGCTAAGGGTGAGAATGGATCACAGTCAAGCACCTTCCCCATAGAAGGTCACAAAGGAAGAGCTCACAAAACATACACTTCAATGAACTAGCAGAGAACTGGCTCATTAGCAGATAAAATAAGCTGGCTTGGGGCTCCTGGCCTTGAGTTGGGAGAAGTCTACATAATTTCTGGATAATAAACCCAAAATTAGTAAAGATGGGGGTCACAGGTTTGAAGATCAACCCTGCCTTCTCAGACCAGCATAATACAGAAAACAAGCCTCATCTGTTGCTCTAGCAAGGGCATTTGGACCACCTCAGTTCCGGCCGAGAAGCCAGCCTCTTGTGTGGGAGGAGCCGCTGTCATTAGGGTGTCTATGGCACTGATTATTTCCACACTTAACTGAAAAAGAAATCTTATGTTTTCAAGGTGCAATAAAATATAAGGGAAGAGTATAATATTAAGAGCAACACTGGAAATTCTAAATTTTGCCTTTTCTAACCCAAGCTGGCTGAGTAGGGGTTCTTCTGCCATTTTCTAGCTATGTTTCCAGTAATGGACAACATGCCTTTGTAGCTGGGCCTCCAACTCATTGTCATTAGTGCCCAGTGGTTGTTCCATTGGTCCAAGCTCACCCGGACACAAATCTGTACGTTAACATGCTTCCACCGCTGGTTTTTGGTTTTTTTTTTTTTTTTTTAAAACACTGGGGAATCAAGGCTTCAAGCCCAGAAGGAAAACAGAATGGCGATGACCAAGAAAGACGGTAAAGAGAAAGAAGGAGCAAAGCCAGGAGTGAGAGCATGTGAAGGTTGCATCTCTCATCCACGAGTCCAGCTTGGATCACAGGTTGGGTGATCTAACAGCTGTCTTCCCTGAGGTCGGGTGATTGAAATTTCAGGACGGTGAGACTCAATAAAAATGGAAGGATGACTTCTTCAAACAAAAGCTGGAAAGGAAACGTCACACTAATCATTTTCTTCTGCTTAGTTGGCCTTTGTCAAGATCCATCCATCTGGGTCCAAGACTACCAGGGAGGGCGAAGGGGTCTGGGCATAGTGTGGCTTTTTTAAAAAAATGGTAGTTTATCCTGTCTACAACCCAACTGTGTTTTTCCCCTGGCCGATCCTTCAGCTCTCAGCTCATCCTCTGAACATCTCTGATGTCTTCTCTGTCTTTTTTCTCAAGGTACAGTGACTGTGTTGGGCATCATCAGGAACAGTGAGCCTTGGCTACCAACTGGGAAAATCTCAACAGCAGGACACAGTGATCTAAGTCACCCATGACTTTGGGCCTGTGTCTAGGCATGGGCCTTTCAATTGAACACAGTCTTGCTTCCTTATGACTTTTAGATCCCTGGGGCCTGAAACTCAGCGCTTTGTGTTTGCTTAAGAACAGAATAGAGGAATGGGTCAGCATCTGCAGGGGACAGAAATGCACAGACTTTTCAGAGGACAGAGACCAGCACCTCTGCAAGAGCATTCCCTCCACAGACCAGAAGAGCAATGTGGAGTGACACAGAGAACAGAAATAACCACTGCCAGTTCTAAAGGGAGAGCAAGCCAGCTGTCCTTCAGACTTCCTGAAACGTCTTCGGACTATTTTTCAAAACATTCTGGATCTGCTAAAACCCAGAACACTTGTGCCAAACATTTTTCCATTTAATTGTTAAGCCCTTGTGTGTTGGGGGAGGGAGTTTTTGCTGCAGATGTTTCTGATTTGTTCATATTAACTTATCAAAATGACATTTGGAAGATCGAGATGATGTTCAAGAAGGAGTCGTATGAACTTGGGTTCATTAGTTCTAATCTGGAAAATTCCACCACGCCAAACATGTATACATGTGCACACACACACACACACACACACACACACACACACACAGAGAGAGAGACGGGGTACAGAATGAAGAACATAAACATGGCAGGGCCCTGGCTATCTCCTCTACCTTCACTGTATGCCCCTACTTGGTCTGAATTCCCTCTAAAGAAGTACCAGTGACCAAACCCAGGGCTTTGCAATACTAGGTAATAGTTCTATCACCTAGCACTACCCATCCTTCCTTCCCTTCCTTCTTTCCTTGGTTTGGCTTCAGTGTTTTGCAGTTTCCATAAAGCTCTGTCTGTCCTCAAACCCTCCTGTCTCAACCTCCTGGGTGAGGATTACAGGGCTGTGCCATGGCACCCAGCTGCAGTCTTCAAAGACATTTTCTAAAGCTTTTTTAAAAAGCCACCAAAAGTATAAGAAAAGCTATTCAGACACATGTGAGCTTTCCTCCTTAATAATCTTTTACCTGTGATGGAGTTAAAAGCAAACATTTAAATTAATAGTAACAAACCTGAAACCCAATTAACTCAACGCCAAAGTCAAGGTTTTATCAGAGGACTTCCTGCTCCTTTCTTGGGTACAGAACTTCTAGCTGGCTCTTTTCTTTATCCAAGACTATCATGGGAGAAGTGTGTATGCCATAGAGAAAGAGGTAGCATAGAGGTAGTTGTGCTGTGGAACACCCCCTCCCCCACATCTTAAATCTCCCCTCTACTTCTGACAGCTCTAAAGGAACCCAGGATGGTAGGCACAGGATTTGGGAAGCATTTTCCCTCTCTGGTCCATCTCACCCTTCCAGGGGTGACTTGTCATTATCTGTCAGCAGACATCCTGGTGGAGCAGGGATTCACCAGACTGGGAAAGAACATGAGGGAAACAGAAGAGGACATTTTGTCCAGAGGGTCTGGCCTTACCCACACCCCTCCTAAGTCTTTTCTACGTGGAAAACTTGTAAGATATCCCATCAGCTTCCTCCACATTTTCAAACTGTCATTGCCCACTGGAAGGGTGGGTCAAAGGAAGCTTAAAACCACTAGTCACAAAAATAAACTCAGGAAGAGCTTTGAAATTGTGTGTACACACACAAAGGAACATGCAGTAGGGGGGGAACAATGACCTTTCCACCCAGCCTGTTGCTGACCCTCTGATTTCTATGTGCTTTGTGACTTATTTTTGAACTTTAGCTTTGAGATGAAAGTTTGGGCCTTTTATATTGCATTTTCTTCCCGGGTATCTGATTACCGATTGTTTTTTTCTGATTAACACATTTGAATTGAAAAAATAAAAAATAAAAAAATTCATTGTTCTATTCCTCAGACTTAGCCTCTCAGAACATTTCTACTGTTTCCTCCTAGTGCAAAGCCGTGTGCAGTGATAGGTGTTTTCACACAATTGTGACTGCATTCGTCTGATATGTTGTAGTATTATGTAGCACGCCCTGAGCAGTTTTCACTAGGTCTGAGGACGTTTTGTGTTGTTTTGTATAGTTTTGTTTTATTTTGTTTTTTTGAGACAGGGTTTCTCTGTGTAGCCCTGGATGTCTGGGAACTCACTGCATAGACCAGGTTGGCCTGTGCTGGTGGTCATGGCCGTGTCAGAGGAACAGAAGGGGGCCATTGAAGTTCAAGGTGTCAGCCCACCAGGAGGCAAATCCCTGATGGGTGAATCTCAGATAGGCAAGGCCTGAGATCACAGACTCCAGAATGTCTTTTGCTTCTGCTGTGCCTTTACATGTTTGCTGCTGCCATCTTTCTCTAGCATGGTGTAAATGGGTGTGGAGAGATCCCCACTGCCTGTAATATAGTGTGTTTATCTCATGGAAATATCCTATTCCATTGGGCATTTTTACCTGTGAATTATTATGAAAATGATTTCTTCCTAAGCTGTATTGTCTAACTGATAACAATAATGTTAGTTTAAATAGAGTTTTGATGATTGAAAATAAACACAAGCAAGTGTCACACAGCTAAGGCCTATGAGTTTCACCTAAGGAGCTGCATAGATTGCAATTCAGGTTAATGATTAAGGAAAACAATTGAGTTCCAGGAGCCAGGCTGACTCAAATTCTTTTAATCTTGATATTAAAAGATTAATTCACAGGTTTTGGTGTGCATCATAGCTGAAACAAAGCCTTAAAATAACTTCAGGTTAGATAAAGATGTTTTGATAATAGCTTTAAGATGAAAAACCCTAGAAAACAATTTAAAGTTTACAAGGACACACTTGGAAAACAGAATGTAACCACATTGTAATTTTTATATTGCCTGAAAGATTTTGTTGGAGTATATAAGCTGTAGAGAAAAAGTAAAGAACCAGAATAGAAAATAGAGATTAGAGAATACAGAAGAACAATAAATAAAAAGTCAGGCCGGGTGGTGGTGGTGCATGCTTTTAATCCTAGAAGTCTGGAGGCAGAGGCAGGTGGATCTCTGTGAGTTCGAGGCCAGCCTGGGCTACAGAACAAGTTCCAGGACAGGCTCCAAAACTACACAGAGAACCCTTGTCTTAAAAAAAAAAAAAATCAGAAGGAAACCATCAAGAGAATGTGTGTCTTTTCCCGTACCCCCTCAGATAAAAAAGTCATAGTATACTGACTCCACAGATTTTTTTCCAGCCATGTGATGCTGGAGGCTGGTCTCTGAGGCAGCAGTAGCCCTCAATCTCAGAAGTCTGCCTGCCTCTGCCTCCCGAGTGCTGGGACATATTTTACATCCTGATTTTGACTCCACTTTTTCTGTGTCACACGTTTTCTTTCACCCTTGTATTGGAGGAAGTGAAGGCTGGTGGGAACACCCAAGAGGTCCCCTGAGTCACTAGTGGTTACACGGGCATGGCTTTTCCCACCTAAGACACTTCCCGCTAGAGTTCCTTGCCCACATCTGCTGGAGCACATGGAAGCACCATGTTTTCTAGTCCCTCTCTAC